>JAQZBX010002692.1:0-69999 GCA_029593785.1 Cabassous unicinctus
GAAAAAAAAAAAACACAAGAAATTGTAAGATACGTGACAACGGTCTCCTTCCTAGTGCGTAACTCATCTCCGATGCAGGCCCTGTGCCATCCCACATCCTGTTTGAATGGCCCAGATCTGAGCATCCGGAGAGGAAAGCAAACCTTAGGAGACAAAGGGCCAGAGGCCACTTCCGTGGTCATCTGCTCCCACTTGAAATCATCCTTTGGAGGGTTCTGTGGTTATTTTAATGAGAATGGTTATTATTTTGCATTTCATTCTGATTTCTATCCAGATTTTCAACATCAAAAAACTGAGAGAATCTTTTATTTATTTTAAAGTGCTGAGGTCACAGAAATATCTGTCTATCAAGTTACATGATTGCCAAACATAACAGGTATGCTTTGTGCTGCAGGAAGTGCATGTTCAAAGGCTGAAGCTCATACTATGCAAAATTCTGCTCTTTGGCTTGTTTGGGAAATGAGGATAGTCTAAAATGTGGCCTATTGTTTCTGGATCTAAATTCTAGAACCAAGAACAAGGAATAGGAGTTACATTGAGGGATATTTCAACTTAGTACCAGGAAAATTTTACTAAGGAGTAGAATTATCCACAAAATAGCTTAGGCTTCCTCCTAATGCAAATGAGATCTCTTTGGAAATCGCTGGGGGCTGCAGAGGCTAGTATTGGTATAATTCTGGCAAGTAGTTGAAGTGGGATCCTACAAATTATACTGACATTCTGATTGATAGTAAGTTACTACATAGCTAGATGGTCAGTTTTCAAAGTTAAAGTACAGTCACATACACATGTGGCATTATGTAATCAATCTCTGATGATTCAGAAAGCATTCTGGGGTTTTCAGTGTCCGGGGCTACTTACCGCTATGAGCATTAGATCAGTTTAGTCAATGTTTAAATGTAAGGTCTTACTGGTGAATTAAGCCTACTGTATAGAGAATGCTGGATAACAGTTTACTGTAACTGGAGAAATAGCCACACTATTTTTACTTTTCTCTTTAGTTAAGATTAATAATAGATGACTCTCTTTGGTTTCTATTGCATACAATTATATTTGGTATCCACATATAGATTTTATATTTTAGGCCATGTTCTAAGAACATTAATTAATTCATACTCTTTATAGCATTGTGTGAATTAGGGGAACTAAAAGGTGCTTGATTGCCCAGAAGCAAAAAGGAACTGCTGCCAGATGTAGATTTAGAACTTAAAGAATTTCTTCATTCCTGTCTTCCGACCATATCCTTTCTTCGGAGCTAAGAAAACTGCAGAACATCTCTATCATGGTTGGCAAAGTTTGTTATTGAGATGATTCTTAGCATGTACTTCTTCAGGGTTGGGTTGAGTTATATTAAAAATAGTCACAGTGACAAGAAGAAATACCTCTTTAGGATCAGGGAGGGGAATGTAGCATACTATTCATAATAATAAAAAGAAAGGGCTAACATTTATCGAGCATTTGTGAAATACCAGGCCCAGTGCTAAACCTTTTCATACACGATCTAATTTAATGCCCACATTGCAGCCAAGAAAACTGATCCTCAGAAAAAATTTTTCCTATCATACAAGTGGCAGAGCTGGTATTCAAACACAGGCTGCTCTAACTCTAGTGGCTGAACTCATCTCAGATCTTTAAATCATGATTTTACTTCCAGTTCTTTCAGCCTTCATTGCAGTTATGCTTTGTTTTCCTTTCCATATTAGAGAAAGCTCTTGGAATAGAGAAGAAAATACACCCCACATTTTCTTTTTGCTAAGAGGATATCTTTGTACTGTGGAAATATAAGCCAAAAACAACTTGCTATTTAATGACTATCATTTTGAGTGGTCATGATGCAGTGGGTCCGACGGAATATATCCAGAGCCATCAGGTTGAGTTGATATGAAGTAGTATTTTTCCCTATGGGCCATTGGATTTTATTCTCTGAAGAAATATTTTCATACCACTTGGTGGCAGTAGCTACCAATTCATCTGCAAGTTCCCCCCCCCCCCGCCCAATTTACAACTGAAATACTACCTTTTATCTCTAGCTGGGAGTAATTTTCTATAAGGATTTCACCCTTCAATTAATTAAACTTTTCATGCAATGCAGATATTTCCACTGGCTCATCTCCCATGAATATATTTTATTATTATTGTTAATAATAACATATGTCCTTAATATCACTTAGGCAATGCACTCCTGCCGCTCCTAAATTAAGGTCCTTAGATTTTACTTTAGAAGAAAGAATCATACAGAATGACAATAGAAAAATTTCTTTCATTCAACATTACAGATTTAGAGGTGTGCATTGGTTTTCAAGTACAGAAGGGAATATTGATAAGGACGCTCAATTCTCCAATGAAGAGAAAAGAAGAAGAAATTAGTTTATAGTGATAAAGAATAGATTTTGTTTAGACTTATAGGTAGATGGAAAGTTAGAGTGACCAACTAAAAAGAGTTAATTAAAGCATATCTTTTTAAGGAGGTTTAGATAATTAGCTCCCTTAAATAGTCATATGGAGCTGACTAAAAGCAGAAGACTTGACTAAAGAATTACTAAAATTTAGCCCTTAAAATCATATATATTTTAGAATATGTTAGAACATGAGGAAATGTTTGTAGTATTATTTTAAATTTAACAAAACAGCAGAATAAAAAACTTAAACACATTTTGCTCTTATTGCAAATATTACTGTTTTCAGACACACAAAGCCAAGGCAATATGTCAAAATGTAAACAGTGATTGTCACTGAGTGTTAGGACTATAAGTAATTTCCGTTTCATTTGTACTTATTGTATTTTCCCAATTCTCTACTGTAAGCTTGTATAAAATAATAAGATATTTAATTTAATATTCCAAGAAAATTGTACTGATACATAATATAAGGCATTGGTCTATGGCTTCGGCATTTAGAGGGGTTAATGCATATGAATTAGATGGGGGAGGAGGACTGCCAGCAGAGATATCCTTTCTTCAAAGCAGAGTAGGGCATACATACCAATAGATAAAGTATAATATGAAAAGTGCCAACCAAAATATCTCCCTTAATGTTCTTAAATTCTCATCACATGAATGGTTTATTTGAGTTAAATCACAGATTTCCCAAATTAAATCCATTTAAAATATAACCTTAACCTTTAACCTAGGGGGTTATACATGCAAAAATTTAGTATCCATATGAGGAAAACACCATGCTTCTTGCTCTCTCTATATATAAGAAACCCTTGGCAATAATCCATAGAAGTGTTAATTGTCCTCGAGAATTCTGATTTAAATGAAAGGGAAGGTCAAGATTTTCCATTTATCCATTTATCCATTATCCATTTATCCTCCTTTCTTTTTCCTACCCATTGTATCTTCTTCCAAATAAATAACATTCACAAACAATTCTTCTACTTACTGGGGCTAAGCTCAACTTGCTGCAATGGAAACTTGGATCTCAGTGGACCAAAATCATGACTTGTACAACATCACTGTACTACTTGAATTCCTTGCTTGACAAAAGCTTGTACAGTTTAGGATGGAGCTCTTCCACTGACAGAGACATCCTGTAACTCAGATTATCAGAAAGGTCTTTTTTTCATTCAGCCTGAAAACTTTATTGACTTGTTTATATTTTAAAACAAGTACATCATTAATCTTTTCTTCTTTCTTTTCTTCTCTAGGCCAAACATTCCCTGGTTCCTCAGCCATTTTCATGATCATTCTCTCCTGAGTATTCTGTTTTCTTTCTCTTTCTCTAAGTGTCAGCAAAAGAATTGCCTGGAAAGCAAATCAGGAAATAGACCTTCTTTAGGTCAGTTGAGGCTTTCTCTCTAGCAATTTCCAGAAAGTTGAAGTCCCTAATCACCATTATGTGTGGACCTTAACATTTGCCCTCTTTGCAGGTATCTTCTGACCTATCTCAGAAGAACTTCTTTACTTCAAGAGGTGGAATGCTGCTGTTGGGTGGTAGTTATGTTGGGGCAGGGCATTTTCTACTCCCAAATAGTATAACAGAGATTAAAATGTATGAGGTTTACAACATTTAGAAGTCTGTAAACAAATACTATCCATTGCCCAATTCCTTTCATTACAGGCAGTTCTACATTTCACAGAACTCAATAAAAATATCATCACCAGCTTGGACATAAAGTGAAGCTTGTACAGTGAATACCAAAAATACAGCTTCAGAATCTCTGAAGGAAGAACAATCACATATTAAATATTTTTTAATATTTGTTTTAAAGGGAACAACTCTCCAAAGCTCATTTCGTTGAAACATGTTTTGTGTCCAAAGGTGTCTGTGATACTTACTGTAATACTTGGACCAAGTTAAGCGGAATTTTTAAAATGTAATGCAATTCAAAGTTTCGCCTTGATTCCTGAGAAAAAAATCAGAGAGAGTATCTGATTGGAGGAAAAGCACATCATGGTTATTTTGTTTTGTCTTTTCCTGAAGAACCAAGAGGTAGCAGACTGGCATAGTTTTTTTGTCAAGCCATGAGAAGAAGAGAAAACACAAATGTTGGAAGATAAAATAATCTCTCTCCCCTGACAAGGTAAATAGCACGATGGTTGTGCATCAGCTAGCAGAATGAGAGTGCAGGTGAGAGAAAGGCATCTGCACTGGCTTTTCACGTTCAGCTCTTAGGTACTCTGAAGCTCCAAAGGAACCATATTTATGTTCCAGGACAATTCTCACTCAGGGAAAAGATTAATCCGTGAGTGTTGACCACTAAGAACTGGGATATAGAAGCAGAACTATTTTTTACAGTCAGTGCTTAAAGGAAATGGGAGTGTAGCATAAGGGTTAAGAATACAGATATTGGAGTCAGACAGAGATGAGCTTAAATTGAGGCCGGGCCATATACGAGTGGGACTTAAAGCAGCTACTTAAGCTCTCTGAATCTCAACTTCCCCTTCTGTAAAATGGATATACTACAAGTATGCCAATACTTATCTTACAGTGCTATTGAAAGAATTAGTGAGATAATGCTTATGATGTTCCTGTCATATTTTCTAATACCAATAAACCATAGATAAATGGAGGTATTAATAATATTTTTTATTAAAACTGCATAATTTAGCCTCTGAGGGGTTCAGAGCAGTATCTGAGTTCCTGAGAAGAATTAATAAAGGACATTTTATACATTTTAATTTTTTTCCTTCATAGCATCTTGGCTTAGGCAAAATTATGTGTATGTTTGCTTCAGAATGTTCGTGTTCCTTCTTCAATGGAAAAGGATTGCCCCACATCACATCAATATATATTCAGGGATTTGGGCACCATTATTGTTTCCATCCTTTGGCCCTGGTATGCTGAGTTTCAATTGGCAATACTTAAAATCTTGTAAGTGGACTAACTTCTAGAAAGTTATTATTCAATGTATTAATTTTTATTTTATCCAAAAAAAGCCTCCGAAATGCTAACAATAATTCCTCCGAATATGATATTTCAAAGCAAAATGCCATGACCAAAATGGGTCCATGCTCCAATGACACCAGAGCATAACACAGGAGATTGGTCATCATGAAGGCTGTGTCTATTTTTAGCTCAGCCTACAATCATTCTGCAGTTCAGAGTGTGAGCAGCCAGATGCATGGGAGTCAATGAAAGAGACCCAGCTGGGATATTGTCAGCTCCAAAAACTCAAAAACAATGAGTCTCAAACTTGCTTCCACTTGTCACTTTCCTATTTCTATCACTGTTACTATTATTCTGCCAAAACTTAGAGGCATCTTTGATTTTTTTTCTCCTTCTTCCGTATCATTCCCATCAAATCAAGTTTTTTGTGTATGTGCCATTAATTTTATGTTCACAATGAATCTTTTAATTCATTCAGGCTCTCATCAGCCCTTACCTAGATTATCGACACGCCTTCTGGGAACTCCCCCTTCCTTCTGTCTCTAGTGTCTTTCTAAGCTCATTCTAAGCATGCATTTTAGCACTTCACTCCTTTGATTGTTTATTTGTTTTGTCCCAATGTCTCTCCAAACTTTTTGACCTGGCATCAGAGCCCAGATGGATGGTCCCAACCTGACTTCCAGCTAATGTCCTGCTGATCTCCTACAGTCAAAGTAGACTTAAATAAACCCCACACTTTCTTAGTTTATCATCTTTACTCATTTTACTTCTATATTTGGAAAGTTTTTTTCTTCTTCTTTCTATGCTTCAGGGTCAGTCTCAAATTCTCTCTGGCCAGATGTGATCCCATCTATTCCCTGAATTCTTATAGTACTTCATGTGCTTTTTAATGGGCCTTATTACATTTTGACATATGTTTTATTTGTTCATATGCTTGCTATTTATATAACTAGACTTTAAGCTCCTTAATGAAGAGATTATTTTTTATTCATGTTTATAACAATCATCATCCTACTCCCATCCAGAATATTTAGTATGGTCCCTGGCTCACAGTAGTCATTTATTAAAATGTTGGAGTAGAAGGATAAGGTCCTTGGTCATAGTGCTTAATAAACAGCAGTTCTCAACGAATATTTGTTGAAAAAGTATTGTTTATATTCTCACAATTTTACTAAAATAGCCCTTTCAAAGGTTATTAATGACATTGGATTGACCATCTCTGATTATTGAAACACTCTCCTCTCTTGGCTGCCAGGACACTGAGGTCTCCTGATTGCCTCTAAGCTTCATGCCTTCCACTTCTCAGCCCCTGTTATTGGATTCCTTTTCCCTATATATAAGCTGGAATTTCTGAAGTTTCTATTCTGTTCTTCTCACTTTATGTGCTCTTTGGGGCTTTAACTATTACTTCTTTGCCCAAAGCTTCTCACATCTACATATTGAGCACTGATCTTTATCTGAATTCAGACACAGAATTCCAACTGTCTTTTCCACAAGAATACCTTTCCAAGATTTCAAATTATACATTTTTCTCTTATCCTCTTCCATTGGCATCAATTACTATTTATGGTAGTAAGTCACTGTTATTTTGCAGTCCAGAATTTATTTACATATACTCTGGCAATTATGCCTCATTTTTCTGCTGAGAAAAACCACGTATACTTCCCTTTCAGTCATGAGTTTCTCCTCTCCCCCAGTCCTATGCATGAGGTTTAAGAAATTAGAATTTTCTAGTACTCTGGTAATAGTGATTTCTTCAGGGATAGCCACGTGACACAAGTAATGCTGATCAGAGGAAAAGAGGACATCTTCAAAATTTTTTTTGACCTGTCAGGGAAGAAGATTCTTTTTTCTGCTGCTCCAGTTATAGTGACAATATGACCCTGGAACTTCTGGGGACCGCAAAGTGAAAACTAAGAATGATGCCAACTAGGAGAATGAAGCACTGCGATGCCTCACAATAATACTTCACACTCAGAAAGTCCCAATCAGTCATCTTCTCCCTGAAAATATTTTCCTCCTCCAACAGTTCTTACTTTCTGAAAAGAGCACAACCATCTACCCTGATCTCATCCTTGACATGTGGGACTCATTCTTGACACCTCCTTCACACCCTCATGTATTACATTCAGTCAGTCACAGACCACTGTTCATTTTGTCTCCAAAATATGTCTGAAATGTATCTGCTTCTCTTTCTCCATTGCTTCCACTTGATCCCAAACCACTATCGTTTCTCTTCAGGGTTACATCAAAAACTTCCATATTGTTCTGTCCATATCTACCCTTCTGATCATCCAATCCATTCTTCTCTGAACTTGTTACTTCCCTGTTTAAAACCTTTCAATGATATCCTATTGCTCTTAAGGCAAAATCCAAAGTATTTACATGGCCTTTAAAGTGGTTCATGATCTGCCTACTTATCCAGCCTCAGCTTTCACTGATCCCTCCCTGGTCTGCTGCACCTCTTGTTGTCTTGCCTCTGTGTCTCTTTTTGTTGCATCATCTTGTTGCGCCAGCTCTCTGCTTGGGCCAGCACTCCGTGCGGGCTAGCACTCCTGCGTGGGCCAATACTCTGCACAGGTCAGCACTCCATGTGGGCCAGCTCTCCACTTGGACCAGCTGGCTGCGAGGGCCAGCTTGCCTTCACCAGGAGGCCCTGGGAATCGAACCCTGGACCTCCTATATGGTAGATGCGAGCCCAATCACTTGAGTCACATCTGCTTCCCCTTCTTGACTTTCTTGACTGAGTTCGTGTTTTAAGCTCCTATGACATCCTGACCTTTTCTTTATAGCAATGTAGTTAAGTATTTATTTGTATAATTATTTATTAATATTTTCCTCCTCTCCATAGACTGTGCCTTGTAGATAAGGACCATATCTTGCTCTTTGTGTATCCCCAGTACATAGTACAATGTCTGATATAGAATAGAAGCATAACTATTTCATGTATGAGTGAATCAAAGCAGCACACCTTATCCAAACTTAATTTATTTATTGTTCCCCAAATATACTTTCACTTTTATTTTCCTGATCTCAGTTAGGTACTCTCTCTATTCCTTTCCACCCTCATACAAAAATCAGCCTTAATTAAGTTTTCAAAGCCTGAGTCTCACTAGGTCCTGCTGAGTGTGCCTCCATAATGTTTTTCACATATGCCCTTTTCATTTCCATTAACTTCATTCTGATGCTTAATTTTAATAAGAAAGATTTCAGTGAAGCTCCTTGCTTTAAGTCTTCCCACTTCTGCCTGGGTGACTATCCCTAAAATAAATTGATTCATGTCACTACCATCCTCAAAACCTTTAAATTATTTTTAGTGTCTAATTATAAAAAAAGAATATAATTCAAAATCCACAATATAATACTCCAGTTCTTCATAGTTTGGCTAAGTGTACCTCTCCAGGCTCTTCTGCACCTTTTGTGCTCTGGACAGAATATTCTCTTTGCCATTCTCAAGATCTCCATGGGCTTTTCACGCCTCCACCAGCCTTGCTCTCCTCACCTGCCATCAAGCCCTCTCTACTTCATTCCTCCAGGCACATCCTCCTTGAAGTCACCTGTCTCTCTATTCACCTACCTTTGTGCATCCATGGATTTGCATAAAATCCTTTTGTAGCTATTTATTCTGTCTGAAGCTATATTTATTTGAATTTAGTGGCAGGCAGTATAGCTTAATGATTAAGAGTGACAGATGTGGAGTCAAATTGGCTAGGTTTGAATCATGGCTCCACCATTTTCCATCTCTGTGACTTTGAGAAAGTTACTTAAATTATCTTGCCACAGTTTCCTCTTTAATTCAAAGAATAATACTATACACTTCATAGAATTTCTGTGAAGATTAAATAATAACATACGCAAAGCACTTTGAAGAATTCAAATTTTCAGTATCTGTTATTGTTAGGAAGTAGATTTCTCCCATGAGACGTAATGCCGTTGGTGCTAGAGTCCACTGTACCATATATCTCAAATTCCTATCTTCAAAGTGCTTTGTTCAAAGCCAGTCCAATAATTATTTGCCAATTGATTTATTGGGAAGCTCTAGGATCCTGTATATCTCAAGACTTTGACTTACCAGAACTACATTGATAAGACTGTTAAGGGAACACACATTTAGGAAAGCAAAGAAAGAGGGAAAATCATCAGAATTTCAAAAATGGGGATATTATGTGATACAAATGTTAGTAACATTATAATCATAACCCTAACTCGTAGAATACAGAAAGGAATTTTGTATAAACAAGGTGAACTCTTCCAGTAAATCATAAATAAGCCTTGATGTGCTTTTACCAACATGTAGCTTCTGAATTGTTTTCTGGAGCCATGGGCTAAGAGGTTTATAACCAACCAGCTGCAGCCATGCACTATTGAGTAGAAAGTTCTGCCTTTCATAACAGAACTCCTAGGCTCCCATTCAGTCTCCCCTGGTCATTTATTTTATTAGGCAAGTCAACTGAATTCTCTGGGTATCACCTTTAAAAGGAGGGAGTTGGGTCGGATAACATTGGTGAGCCCCTCCTTCCTCTGACATTTTATCACCACTAATCTAAGTGGCCTTATTTTTCTCACTTATTTTTAGCAGACATTTCTTCACTGTGTGTGCCAGGTATTTCTTTAGTATCTATCATGCCATATATCACAGCTCTCTGACACTGAACATATCATTTATAATGAAATAATACTCTCAATTCCCTTTATAAGAATGAGGATACTAATGCTAATGCCACATAGTCATGACAAAGAAGGGACAACCCACGTGAGATTACTTAGCCTTGGCTATGGGACATGGTTGATAAATGTTTATTTTCTTCCTCCATGTGGAAATCCCTTCTTAAATATCAAGATCCAGTGTAAATATTAACTTTATTTGTGAAGTCTTCTTCAACTTCTCTACCCACCCCTAGTCTGAACCTAGCAAATCATTGCATTCTTGTCTATTACAGCACAGATACACTGGTCATATTTTATTGCAATTCTTCATTATATACTTGTCACTCTTAAAGGTTTGAACCCCTCTTAGTCAGGTGTTATTTTTATTTTTCAATCTTTAAACTTTTAGCTTTAACTCAGGACGAGTTCATTGAATATGAGCAGTTAATGGATGAATGAATGAATGAATTTCAGATTAGTAGGAGAATTGGGAAAAAGCCTCCTGTCTCTTCAATGGTAGCTGAAATCCTTTCAATAAAAAATCACACAAATATTTTGTTTTCTTCATGAGAAAATAAAGGTTGAAGGGCCTGTGCCACAGGAGCAAGTGACTAAGATGTCCCTTTTGGAAAATGCATCAGTTCAGTCTGCCCAGTTCACTAATAACTCAAATTGTAGTGAAGTTTTTCTCCATCTATAGTTTATATCTTAAGAAAACAAAGCACAAAGAGTTCCCTAGCCAGCAATGATTACTTTTGATGAAAAGAGTCTACACCAGAGCTGTCCAATAGCAATCTAATGTAAGCCACAAATGCAAGTTACATGTGTAAATTTATATTTCGTAGTAGCCACATTAATAGAGAAAAAGGTGAAATTAATTTTAGTAATTTATTTTGTTTAACCCAACTTATTCAAAATATTATTTCTGCATGTAATCAATATAAAATTTTTGAAGTATTTTATGTTATTTTTTCCCACACTCATTCTTTGAAATCCAGCGTGTATTTTATACTTACAGCACATCTTAATTTGGACCAGCCACATTTAAAGTATCCAATTACAACATGTGGCTAGCTGC
Source organism: Cabassous unicinctus (assembly GCA_029593785.1). Lineage (NCBI taxonomy): Eukaryota > Metazoa > Chordata > Mammalia > Cingulata > Chlamyphoridae > Cabassous > Cabassous unicinctus. The sequence goes on from JAQZBX010002692.1 coordinate 11,057, forward strand.
TACTCTATTCAACTATGCAAATCTAGATGATGCCTAATTCTAGTAATGGCCACAAGTCAAGGAAAATCAAGTTTTCTCCCAAAAATCTTATCACCCAGCAGGTACAATACTTTCCTAGATTAATTCATTTCAGTTCTGTGAGCGCTCTAGAAGCAAATTGCTTTCTGTCTGCCTGTTTCCTGCTGACCCATTGCCTAATGTCTCACGAACTTGCATTTTTTAACACAGCAGCAGATGACTTGGCTTTGTTCAGGTACTATCAACCTGATGTTTCACAAATTCCTCATATCTCCCCCTAAAAGCCTACTCTGAGTGTCTGAAGGCCTAAGAGGCTTAATGATAACCACTAGAGCTGGGCAGACAATAGCAAAATTATAGGTTGAATTCATATTTTTTTCTCCAAACCTGACCATTCCTTTGTAAAAATCTTTTAATTTATTTATAAATTATTAGGGCTTAAAATCTGTGAGTATTGCTTAACTTTCATAATGATATTTTTATTTAACTTCACACTGGTAAACTCATCTCACCCTATCACTTGTAAGTGTATTTTGTCATCCACAGTCAAGGAAAAAATAAGGAAAAAGAGTACCTCTTTTAATGTGACCCTTTTAAAGATATTTATCTTTATAAAATATTTGGACAATTTTTGTTTTGTTTTGTTTTATTTTATATTCCTTTGGAGAATTTTTTAAGCAGTGTTGGATGAAGGCATAACATGTATGTACATATTTGTTTGTAGCCATTTTAGGCAAATCATGTACAGAATCTGATTCTTAATTTTAACTTCTGTATATTTGAATAAAATATGAAAACACTCAAATTGCAAATATTCAGAGCTGCAAGACTTGGACATTCCCTATCAAAGCTTTCTGAATGTACCCAGCTTGATAAATGATCTTTGGAATCTGTTTTTAAAGCCTTCTTGAAGGCAATTCATTTACTTACCTAAATAGATCAATAGTTCTTGTGGGTTTGAAAATATTAGCTATTAAAAATTAGTTTCCATTTTCCAGTTGCTCTGGAAAAGCAAACATGCCAAAATTTACATGGAAAGCTGTTTCCTGAAATTTCCAACTGGAAGGAAACCCCTGAAATCTGTTAAAATATGTATTATAGTTCCATTGTACTTTAGCAGTGCCAATAATTAGGGATCATTCCTGTTTAGTTTGGGGTAGTGGCCAGATAGCTATACTTGCCTTTTGGTTGAGCATTTATTTTCAGGATACCTTATATTTTGAGGCACTGGATGGAAAGAATTTTAGAATAAAAATTAAGGGGCTTGGACTCTTGTTCTGGTTCTGCAATAAACCTGCTGTGCCAATTCTCTGAGCTTCAGATTACTTATCTGTAAAATGATGAAACTGGCAAGAATTATTTCTAAGTCTCCAACCAGCTTATACTCTGTGACTTAATTCTAATTCTCAACCAGCAGGGAGAGAAAATATTTAACAACTTTCTTAATGCTCCTCCAACCAGATTCCTATCCCTTCCTTACCTTCAGCTTTTGACAGGTCTTGTACTGACAGAAAACACAGAAGCATCTGGGAGACACCTTTCATCATTCACCATTAAATGTGGAGAACTGTCTGCATCTGCACACATATTCTCCTCTCCCTTTTATACAATAGACCAAAATGAAATCCATCAATGCTTAGAAAAATCTCTTATGTTTCCACCTCAGCTCTAGATCTAGTCACCATTGAGCTTCTCAAAGACTTTCTTTCTATCCATCTTCATACTTTCCCTTCTAAACCTATATTCACATCAGCATACAAACATTTTCCAAATTCACCCTTAAAAGCAAAAACCTTCCTTAATTCCAAATCTTTTTCCATCTTTTGCTTTATCTCTCTACACAGTCCCATCTCCCCTTCACAACCAAGATTCTATACTTGTTATTTCCATATTTTTACTTTCCATTCTCTCTTCAGCTCACTTCAGCCTGACTTATACTCTCATTGATTTACTTTAACTCTTGCTAAGGTAAACGATGACTGCCATGTTTCAACCTTCATGTTACAATCCTCATATTATGAGGCCACTTTCTTCTATTAACTTTTCTGACACCACATTCTCCCAGTTTTCAACATACTTCTCTGGCCACTACTTTTCAATAAACTCTTTAGTTCTAGTCCTTCACTCACTATCCAGCCTTTGAATATTATAATAACTAAAGGCTCTGCCCTGGGTCTCTTCTCACTCTATACTCTGGTGGTCTCAACCAGTCATGTGGCTTTAAATGTCTTCTATTTAAGTACTACTCTTACAGTTAGATTTCTAGCACAGCCCTTTCTTCTAAACTCCAGACTCATCTATCTAACAGTCCAAGCATCTCTCCATTTGCATATCTTACAGGCACATCTAATAATTCAAAAATAGATTCTTGTGATTCTACATCTCTTGCACATTCATACATACACACATACACACATGTACACACACAGTTGTTCTTTTTCTAAGCATCCACTTCTCAAAAGAATAAATGAGAACTCTATCCTATCACTTCCAAAATCTGGCAGTCCTCTTTGATACTTATCTCTATAATGGCATCTAATGAAACACAAAGTCTAGTCAATTCTCTATTTCAAAAAATCTCTACCGCCACTATTTTACCACCTCAACTGTCATCCAAGTAAACATTGTATCATACATCTTAGTAGCCTCCTAACAAGACTTGTCACTTCTTAACTTGTCTGATTCCAATACATTTTTAAACTGCAGTTCTGAGTGTACGCATCTTTAAATGCAAATATAATCGTATCACTTTCCTGCTTAAAAGCTTTCATTGAAGCCTATTATAATTAGCGGGAAATCAAAATGTGGTTGCGTGTGTACTATAAAGGCTTATGTGATTTTTACCCTTTCCTCCCTTTCCACTTCACCCAGTGTTCTCTTGCTCCTCTTCACTTGCTATACTCCAATCACCTTTGTCTTCTTTTAGTTCCTCAAACACAACAAGCATTTCCTATCTCTGGGTCTTTACCCATACTATTCTCTCTCCTTGGAACAGTGCTCTTTCCCCTCTTCAGCTAGAAGCCAGGAGTGTCAGGTCCCTGTTTTCATTGTCATGAGCCAGTCGCTTCCAAAATATTGCTACCATTGTTAAGCCTTTTAAATATGTTGCAATATGTATTTGCTGACTTGTGCAATTATTTGTTTTATATCTCTATTCCTTTAAAAATAAAGTCTCAGAAAATAAGGGTTATTTTGCTCACTGCTATAACCTCCGGATAACTCAGAGCATAGAACATAATAGCTGTGGAATCAATATTTGTTGACTAAATTGTGTAGAAAAAAGAACTGAGGAAAGTGAACATCTGGATCATGAGAATAAGAACAGGAACCCAATCCTCTGGACCTCCAGCAGAGGTCCAGATCCTCTTCTTGAATCCTCCCAACCCAGTGTAGACCTGGAGCTCAGGCCCATCAAGTGTCATTGCCACTGATCTCAGCACTGATTTGGCCCCATCTCTATAAGCCTAACATCTGGGAGTCTCAGATCCTGAGCTGTACAATCTCATAACCCAATTGGCAGGAACTTCTTTGCCTTCATTAGGTTTACAGGGCTCCTCAATTGTCTCTGCTTTCCCCTCTCCCAATTCTTCTGCATGTTTTAGTGTAGTGCTTATCTTTAAAAGAAGTCACTTTCCCACTTTCCTTTACTGCTTTCTTTCTGTTCTTAGTCTATGGAAAATCATGCTAATTATGCTGTGTTCTTTATTCCCGTAAGCTCAGAAAAATCTCTTATGTTTCTACCTTAGAACTAAGCACTGAAATGAAGTAAAGTATTTAGATCTATATACCATCTTCTTTCCACTCCAGAAATTTTTAAAACCAGGTCAACTGGAAAAGGGTGAATGTTCAGCTTGCTAAATACAGCCATGACCTCTCACAAATATAATCAATTGAGCAGAAAAATTAAAATACCAAGAGGATGAAATGTACAACATAGAGATTGATGTGATAAGCTGTCTTCCATTAGCTTTGGGCAATCTTGGTGTCTTAGAAGGCTGTGAGGGATAAGAGGGAGCCATGGCAAATAGCAAAATTATACCCAAGCACTCAGTGGAGATATGGAAAGAAAAACTCCACAGTGGTAAATGTGGATGCACTGCAGGTAGTGAGAGAAGACTTTTCAGACACACTGTAAAGTAACTGAACAAAACAAATAATACAAAGGTGAATTTCAGAAGAAACCTTCAGACATAGCATGTAGCTGATTGGCATGCAAATCTAAATGAATCCAAGACCAAACATCCCAGAACCGTTCCACTGGCCCAGGGCCCAAATCTTTCAGGACATAAAACGAATCAGCCTAGATTCTCAGAATGTTATTCCTTCATGTCTCCCTGTCAATGTTCACTTAATTCCATTTTTTCTTGTTTTCTTTTTAATGCATTATGCATTGTGTTCTGTTCCAGTTCTGTCTTGTGTTAATTTTTCTTTTTTAAAAAATAATCCGATGAATATTTTCAGCATGCTAAGTAAATAAAGCTTCTTGATGTTAGAAGCTGTTTCTACTCTAAAAGTGGCAAGGAAAATGATAACTAAACTTATGAATTTAGGTAGGAGGAACTTTAGATATGCAATAAATTTAAGTGTTAATTGTCCAACTAAATCTTATATATGGTCATTATTCATGTTAGTTCTTAAAAAAATTATCTCATAGTTAACAGTAACAAAAGCAGAAGAGTTTATTTCCTGAGTCCAAATTATTATTTCTTCATTTTCAACAAATACAATAAATGAATTCATTTTAAAAATTCAAATTTATATAAAAATTTAAGATAGTTGTGTCCTCTGGAAGGAAGTAAGGGGGAGTGATCAATAACTAACACACATATATAGGCAGTGGTATCAATGCTCTATTTCTTATGGAACTCTGTGTGATAGATTTCTTAATACCAACTTAATATAGTTTTAATATAGTTTTACATTAATGTAGATTATCTCAATTTGTGTGATTGTTGTTTGTATTTTTATGTTTGAGATTCCTTTATGTCAGATATAAGTAAAATGAGCTTAGATACAGTAATATATTAGTACAACATTGAAATACAATGCTCACAACTTGAATAACGTGAAAATTATAAAAGTTGTAAATGTAGAAGTTGAACTTGGTGAGAGAAAGAAAAAAATTACTCTCATGAGTGCATGCCAACTTTTAGTCTGATTTGTGCCCTGTCCTTATAGAGTTGAAACAGCCAGCAACCCTTGGCAACTAGAAGATGGAAATTATGTTCTTCACAAAAATTGCCAGAACAACAAATGAGTGCCCATCCAATGCACACGGCACTTTCTAAAAGTTAGCCAGTTATGGAAATAAGATGCAGATGCACAGAGGGTTACGACATTGTGAACTTGCCCAAAAATCAGGGCACTAGCAGTCTAAATGTAGCTTCTGTTATGTATCTGTGACAATTAGACAATTGACAACTTTCCCCTAATAATTGCTAATTTCCCCTACACACAGACAGACAGACACACACACACACACACCTCCCTTTAGGTGATTTAGGTTTTTTATCCTAACCCTGATAATGATTTCATTTTCTGATCTTAAAAAAATCACTAAAATCTATCAGATTATTGTCCCTTAAGTGAAAAAACTCCTCTGCTAAGAATAAATGGTAGAATGAAAACAGTTGGAATTCTTACGCAATGCCCTACAATATAAATATAAACTACCATTGCTGTTATTATTAACATCATCATAATTTAAAAAATTATTTCAATTCCTCAGAGTATTCCGTCTAAGAATAAGCGGCAGGAGACAAGTGGAAAAAGAACTAAGAATTCTTACAGCCAAACCAAAAATAATGAGAAAATTAAACATACCTCCCTAATTTGTAAAAGCAAAATTTTACCTCTTTCTCCTAACATTGACCTAAACAAAATATTCCTGGGACCTGGGATATGTACACTGAATCAAAATGCACTACTAACAATAGCCAAAATAGGATATGAAGAACACATATTTTCTAAGAAAAGGTATGTAAAGTAAATGTTAGCAAACCCAAAGCCAAAATTCAATTTCATCAATGGTTTTACAATCAGCTCCCCTTCACATGTATAAAAATAAAATATATCTATAATAAGCAAATAACAGGCACACACTGAAAATGGATTTTCCAGAAAAATGGCAAAAGCATGCAGTCATCATGTGGACCAGACAAAGTTATTGAATATTTAATATGTGTCAAGCCTTTTACAAAAATATTACATTTAATTTTTAGAACAACTTCAAGAAATAAATAGTAGCATTGCTATTTTGCAGATGAGTTAGTTGATGGTTCAGTCACTTAATACAAATCATCCAAATTTAAATAACTATAAAACGCTAGAGTTTGAATTTGAACCCAGATTTTAATGCATCTAAAAACCTATTTTCATTTTTTTCTGTTATGCTGATGCCTCCAATTAAATAAATAAGTCATTTTTATATACCAGACAGCTGTGAAAACAATGGAATAAAATGAATTTATGAACATACAAATTCACATCAAGAGGACAGTCACTTAAAGTGGTGGTTAGGTTTGTGATTGTAGATTTACAATTCTCTCAAGTCTCAAGACTTCCCTCTATCCTTTCCCTTGACCAATGATACACATCTTGGGAATAAGGGCTAGAATTTTGCCCTGCCATTGAGCAACAATGCCTCCTCCAACTGCCTTGGCCAGATGATCTTCAAATTCTACCCAGCAGAGCTCACCAAACCCTATTGGAAATCAAGAACAGACTAATGTCACCATTCTTTCAGGGCCCTTTTAGAGTTGGTTCCATTTTGCTTAAATTATCTTCATTTACCAGTTTTTACATGAACCTGTTTCTGCTCTCACTAGAACTGGCTCCTCAAGCAGGCCTCCTCCAAACACTCCATTTCATTGCCCCCTCCATGATGACACATGTTGATGGCTTTACTTAGCATAATCTCTTCTCTCCTCTGCCCACTGAAAACCTGCTCAATCTCAAGGCCCAGATGAAGATCTCCCATCTTGAGAAAGGTAACCTCAACTATCTGGGTTCTTCACTGATAGCTATCATTTTTTTTTTATTAGAGAAGTTGTGAGTTTACAAACTAATTGTGCACAACATAAAGGATTCCCATACACCATCCTACCACAACCACCTTGCATTGTTGTGGAACATTTATTACAATTGATAAAAGAACATCCAAATATTACTACTAATTAGAGTCCATAGCTTACATTAGGTGTATTTTCCCCATGAACTACCCTATTATTAACACCATGTAGTAATATTGTGCATTTGTTATAGTTCATGAAAGCACATTCTCATACGTGTACTATTAACCACAGTCCATCATCCACCACAGGGTTCTCTGTATTACACAGTCCTTTGCCTTGTACAATCCATCTAAGGTGTATACTCAGTGGGTCTTCGTGATAACTATCATTTTGAACTCTGTTTAAATTTATTGTTTTGTTTCTTATTGACTTGGCCTCATATTATTTAGTGATCATTTGAGAAGGATAATTTTGTTTTATGTTTTAAGATTAAGGTTTAAGCTTTGAGAGCAGGCACAACTTAAGCCCAATGTCTTAGGCTGCACTATTATGAGAACGTGGAAGTGTGCTTGTTGATTGATTGACTAAATCAGTGTCTCTTCCTGAAAATAGATAAGAAAGAATCTTTGGAACTTGGCCATCCTGCCTGATTCATACATTCAGAGGTGGGAACAAATGATGAGGCCAGGATTAATCTATGAATGACTTTCTCATGAAATTTTCTCAAGTTCCATAAATGGAGTAGAAAAAAGCATAGACTTTGAAATAAGACTCTCCTGGCTTTAAAAACTGATTCAACTGTTTAAATAACAGCTTGACCTTATGCAAAGTTCCTTTTCCTACATAAATCCTGTAAAATACTACATTCTTAACAATGAAAGAACCTGGACCATAGTTAACTATCAATAAATTATATCTAGTACTATTTTTACAGGATAATTAGATCCTAAAGTGACCTACTTGACCTATTTTCTTCTGGCCTTAACCACACAATTTTGCCCAATATTAATCACAGATCAAGAACTAATGGAACTTAGAATTGCTTCTCCGGTGTCTTAAGACTGGTGCTAAAAATCATGGAAACGAATTAAGGATATAATAGTCATTGTTAAAATTTAAATGTTTAATTGATTCAGCTGTTAATTATACAACATGTAATAAACATTGCTTTAAAAGCTATTTGGGTATTTCAAGCAAAACCAGCCAAGTCTGAAAGATGTTAATTTCCTTTTTAGAAGTATTAATTTGTACTTTTATTTTGACTTTTGACAGTTGTTTATAAACTCATATGTTTTTTGAGGATTTTGTTTTATGGCATAAATAGTAGTTATCTTATCTCTACTGTTTAGCTTGTCTAACTTAACTAATTGCCTAATTTATCCTATTACCTAATATCTTTATGATAGCATTTTACAGTCCTTTTCCCAATCCATAAGAAAAACAAAGGGAGAGTTGTCTTTTGGCAGCAGCTACTCTCCCATTCATTTCTGGGCTAGTAAAATATTTACATAAGTATTTAGTGTAGATATTATGATACATTTTTGTAGTTGCTAATAATATATATACCTGAATTAAATCTAAAGCTAATCAGACATATACTATATGTGAAACAAACAAACAAAAAAGAATGAGCCAAACTAGTGTTGATTACTGGAGAAAGGTTGAGAGCCAGTGCATCCCAAGGAGAGGGCAGTCTCTAGGTCCCAGCAGTCAGGGAGTAGCATGAGAGCAGTAAAGTAAAGGAAAGGCAAATGCTACATTCATGAATTCTGTACTGTTGTTTCTTTCCTTTTAGAAATAAGGAATCTGTAACTTAGCAGAGGAAAATAAACTTGTGCAATATCACAGTTATTTTGAGTGTGATATATGAATCCAATTGGTATTCAATTTGACTGATATATATAAAGATGACTTTCATTAAACATAAGTCTTTGTCTATCACAGAAGAAAGCAGTCACAAGTTTCCTCTCTCTCTCTTTTTTCTATCTCCTTCTCTTTCACTCTCTCCCCTAGAGTATGCTAAAATAGATCCTTGTATATTATCATCTAATTATCCCTGCTTTGTCCATCTGGCATGAGGAATTTCTAACTGCAGAGCGGCCACCTGGTAATTTGACTAGATAACTAAGACAACTAAATCAAATATTTTGACCAACTCTCAGTCTAGTTATTTAGGTGTAAAAACATCATTTGAATGAACAATTAAGATATATATGTTTTGAAAATGTAGTAGTGAAATGAAATTTGGTGTGATACTTTACAAATGAAAGGATGTTTCTGGTCCACCTATCGTTTAAGCGTATAGAGTTTCTGAGGCATTCCTCTGTGTATGTGTGTGTGCTAAAATATATTCTAGTTTTTACTGAGGCTAAGATTGACATTTTTCAGGTTGGATGGCTAAGCCATACCTCCCATCTACTGATAGCATTGACTGTTAGCTGGGGGCTAAGTGAATATACAAAAAATGGGTATCTGTTTGGGCATATTAGACGTGCATATTAGGAGATATGGCTAATAAAGAAGCCAGTTCAGAGAGCCAACTTGAACATATCAGCAAAAGCTATCCAGGTGAAGGAGTTTGACTTCATTCATACCATATTTGTCAAACCAAACTGTCAACAAGTGGTTGATGGATGCAAACATTATTAGTTATGAATCCCTAACGTTTCTAGGGCAAAGACCCAGTTATACTCTTGTATAAGGGCTAAAACCCCAAAGCAGTCTTTGTCATGGGCTCTAGAGAGAAATTCTAACACATTGCAGTTATGTGTGGATGAAATCTAGAAAACTCATAACCTAATGGCAGAACTTACCATTATCCATCTTACTATTATCAATCACCACGAGAAATGGGCATCTTTTTATGTCTATTTTGTAACGTGGTAAGTTTTTGTGAATAATAACTATACTTTCCCCAGAAAACCAGTGTCTCTTGAAAATAAAAGTGTGAATTACATAAGGAAGAGATTCTTTACTTGGGCTCTTGAGAGTCCATGTGTGTGCTTCATTATATGCAGAAACTTCATGTAAAATTAGTCTATATGCCCAAAACAATATTATTAATGTCTGGAGAAATGTCTATGATATTGTACTCTAAATTTATAATGGTGGTTAAGGAAGAGGACTTCAGTTTTGATTCGTTTTTTCTTTACTTTTTGAAATCATTTATGAATTACTTGTATAATTAACATTAATTTAAAATAGTATAAATGGACATTTGTAGTTTTTTCTGAGGATACAGCCAGTGTTTTCATCTTATACTAAAGATTATGAATCCTTTGTGTTATGATGTGTTTTGGCCCTAGGGAAAAATGAATGTTATATTATCAGGTCACAGACGCAATAGCTTCAAGTTCCGTATATTTGAAGTAACTCTTTAGGGTGTTTCTTTCACTTTATTGTGTTGTTTGTTTTTAATTAAATAAATTTTATAGATTAAATCTTACAAATAATACTTTGGTATAGCTATCACTAGATATAGTATCCTATCTGTGTTGCTATGGTATGGATCAGAATGTATTGTAGGTGAATTTCAGCACAATCTTGCAATTGGTCAAGTTGTTGCCATGGTGAGTTAAGAGTCCACAGAACAGATATATGTCATGATTATGCTACAAATTTCACTCACTCAAAGTATCAGATTTATTAAGCAGCTAAAGTTACGATATACAAAAGAAGGATAGTGCAGAAAAATAAGCAATAAAATCACTCAAACTCTATGATTTAGGTATAGGAATTTAAAAATATTTTAAAAGACTATCTTGTTTACATGTGGAGGAATGAGCTTAGAAAATTGTTTTAATAAGTTAAAGTTTAAAAATAAACACTGACATATTTCATTTTGACATTTGTCTAATAGAAGTTTTAAAATCTTATTTTTGCTTATAAAATACAACTACTACAAATGAAATCATTTTGGAATGATCACTTTCCTTCAGTGCCTTAAAAGTCCACATAATGAAAACATGATAGTTAATTACACCTACAGATTATTAGTGACATAAAACAATATTTTATTAAATTATCTTGAAAAGTAGGATTAAGCTAGAGATCCAGAAGTATACTATATATAACTTGAAGGAGAAGGAAAAGCTATTTTTTCACAATGAAGGCCATACTAGGAGTATGCTGAGTTATTTCATTGACACCCGGTGAAAGGAATGGGTCTCCAAGGCTTTCTCAAAATTCACCATAAGCAAATAAACAAGAAGCTTTTTGTGGCTACCATGTGACCTAGCAAAAATTATGACATTTTCTCTGAGCAGTAAGATACTCTTTAAGCTGAGTTATTCTCTAATTAAAATGTTGTCATATACCACACTATTTGTTGTGTGTAACTTATTGCCTAGAACTTACAGACGAGTTTCCAGATGTGAAGTATCAGAAAACTAGCAAGAAACAATAAAGGGTAGTGTCTTTGTAACTCCAACATCAGAGATGAAAGGCACCTACATATTTCTTACACACTCACACCACATTTCTCTTTCTGTCATATCCGAATTGCCTTTAGTGTACATTGGGCACTGTTGCCCAGAGATAAACACATAACTCTATACTTCCTTAATCCTGGTACACAAAATGATGTAACATTCTCATTTTGATTTCCCTTGTAAAAGGAACACGACACTAACTTTGCCCTTGACAGGTTTGACCCCGTGGGTCGGCACGACTGGGTAACCTTTTGCAGAATCAGCCATTGGGAGCTACCTCATCCCCATCCCAAGTTTTAACAAAGCCACCTAGTTTGGTCTTAATCCCAGGTAAGGAAAAAAAAACAAACCTAAAAAATAAAAGGACAACTCAAAGAGGCATAGCCTGCCAAAATCAACCTACATGCAAGCCAGAGGAGGTTTATGATTTTCTTCCCCGGGGAGGTAGTGACTAACGCACGCACACTGACCATCACCGTAAAGAGGTAAAGAGAGAGTGAAATGGCTCAACGTACACACACCCCGCTCCATACCGGGGACGAGTCTCCGAGCTGCGGCTTGTGCTCTCGGAGGGCCAGGCTGAAGCTGACCGCCCCCACGGCCACGCTGGACACCCCCAGCCCTATCTCCAGCACGGAGAGCACCAAGAGGCTCCCAATAATCTGGCCGCTGGTGCACATCTTTTCTCGGTCATCATTCCTTCCAGATCAGATGGGGAAACCAACCATCCACCTTCTTTCTTCCGCGATCCTCTCTACTCCTTCCACCCCCTATCAGACCCCAAAACTTTTCTTTCTTCACCAGTGAAGCATTATCCACACCGACTGGATTTCCAAAACTGGAGACACTCTTCCCTGGCCGGGCCAGAGACAAAAGAGCTGCTCCACTCTCGGCAAGCTCATACAGGAATCGTAGGATTTTTCTGGGTTCGGTGGTCGCAGATGAGGGGTGGCGAGAACACACCAGTAGCAAGGCTTTCAAGCCCGCCAGGAACCTGGCACAGCCCAAGAGCTCCGAGCCCCGCTGCCGTGGCGCTGTCCAGAGTTCTGCCGCGTCCCAGGGCTCCTCAGGGGTAACGGCTACAGCCTGTCAGACCCTTTCGGGCTCCCTTCTCTTTCCCGGCTGAGAAGGTGAGTTTTGCTTCCCGGGAATATAAAAAGAACTGTTCGGAGCGTCTTCTCCGTCTCCTCGCCTCCTTTGTTTTTGCGGTAACACAAAGTGCTTCTGCGAGTCTCTCTGGTCCCCAGGCAGAACGGGTGGATAATATTCAGCACCACGCTCCTTGCAGTTGCTGTGTCGCCAGAAAAGGCGACCTTGTCTGATGGCCTCTTTCCGTCTGGGTTTCTTCTCCGTCGTCGTCGTCCTCTTCCTCCCCCTCTCTCTTGATCTGATTCTTTCTCATCGCAGTGACCTCATTGAGATTTAGGAGGAGGATGGAGGAGGGGAAAGCCTGGTGTATTTGTGGGTCGAGAACCAATACCTTGGCTGGCTTTTCATCGGCCCCGCCCCGGGACCCTAACCACAGGGAACCAAGCGATCCCTACCTCCGCATCTCCTCCGCTCGCTCCCTTCTGGGCTTCTATCCAGGTGGGAGGGGAGGCGATGCCTACGTCAACGCAGGGCTTATTTTGTGTAAAACTTACTTCTGCGTGTAACGCGGGGTGCGAGATGAGGCTATGAGAAAGAAATGCAGAGAGCGCGGGGGCAGAGAAAGGCCAGACTCCTAAACTCACTAGGACTCCGAGAGACCTTCACCAAGGAACTCTACCTAGAAGGGCTAGACTCAAGCCTGCTCTTAAGGAGCACCCATTCCCCGCGGTCATGACGGAGGGAGAAGCAGTTTTTTGCTGCACCGGGTCCCTGGCACCTCCCCCAACTTAGCCAGCAGAACCTCCCGCTTGCCTCGGAGCCCAGCCACACGTTCTGGGATGCGCCGCCAGTCCCAGAAGGGCAAATTCTCAAATTCAAGAAATGTGTATATTTAAGTACTACATTGGAAAAAGCATTATTTAAACTAATATTTATTTATTATTTAATAATACTTATAATAATAAAAAGTACGGCTCATCGCACAACTATTCATGACAGTCTGCCCTCATCAAGATCATTAAGGCAGGGGGCAAGACAGGCTTTGGTATTTTGAGGTTGCTGTCTTTGATGTATGTGCAACTCAAGCCATCTGGAAATCGCTGCTTGGACCCCGTTTTCAGGTCCCTGGTTTTACCTCAGGAAAAATTGCAAGGTATTCCATCAGAGAGATACCAGGAATAGAATTGCTGGGGTGTGGGTCATCAGTCTCAAAAACTGGGTTCCCCAGTTGGAGATGGATTCAAGGAAAATAGAAGAAAGTAGGGTTGGGTTAGGGTACATCTCCCACAAGACCAGGGCATCTTCACTTCTGAGCACAGGTAGAATAGTGCAGTACAGGTTCTTCCCTGATTAGAGGCTTCTATTTTAAAGCCCTAATCTGGAGAATATAAAAATTGAGTGGTATATAATCTGCAGCTTTATTTTTCTTAAATTTGAGTCAGATATTGTTTCAGAGTTTACATTCAACTCTACACTTACAATTTGCCTTCTTTATGACACATATATATTTAAATCATCTTCCCTTTAAGCAAAGCGAGTAAGGTACAGGAATTACAAGTTCCTAGGCCTTAAGGAATTTTCAGTAATTGTGATATTTGGAGAATAACTCAGGCTTTTATGTTGAATGATAATTAGTGGATTCGTTTTCCACTTCTTGAAAACCCAGTCCATCAAATAGCTAGTTGTCAAAATTTCTCAAATAGATTTTTTAAAAAATCTTGTAGAAGTTATATATACAAATAATGAAGGCTCTCTGTTGCCTAATCTTTTAGTTTGGTTTTAGTCACTCCTTCTTTTCTGAAATTTTCTTACCACTTAGGAAGAGAATAATAACCAATTATACTAATTATTAAAATAAATTGATTTAAGCAAACATGTAAAGAGTGTAACTTATAGGATGGAAAATTAATTTGTGTAGGGAACATATTAGTGGTTTTATCAATAGATGAATTTCACCAAAAGAGAAAAATGAGCAAATCATGTATGATGGTTGAATTTGCTTCTCCAATTTTGATGACTAGAAATGTGCTTACTTAAATACCCCAAACCTAATTATATGCCTGAATATAACCAACTAATATTGATTTATCAAATGTCATTGGTGGCAAATACAAAACTTTTGAAAATCAAATGTACATAGAGGAAATTATATTCATCTTTATCTAAAAGTAACCATCTATGAGTCACACTGAAACTGAAATACTTACAGGAACAACAAAAAAATCAATTATTTGTTTTGACAATGGAAGAAAAAAAAGGATCACATTTTCTTCCACAGAAGATATTACTGTTTTGTTTTTTAAAGCTTGGGGATCAATGATTTTAGAATTTTCAGAAGAATTTTACATTACCTGTTCTGTAAGACAAAATATATTTTGCATGCCCTTTTAAATGAGGTAAAGATCCTCCCAAAGGAAACTCAAGGATATTGAAAATTTCATCTTAATCATGGGACTCAGGAACAAAAAAATGGGCTCAAATTGGTATCTTATATCACTCAGAATGATTTCTTAGAAAAACAATTATAAGATAAAACAATAAATCAGAAGAACACTTGATAAAGAAAACTGCCATCTGAACACCAGTGACTCCATCTAAAGTACTATGAGATATGTTGATAGGTGAGTCAGTACTTCTGTATTTCAATAAAAGCAGTAGTACAAAAATGCTCAAGTTAAAAAAAGTAAATGTGTGTGTAGCCTTCAGAATAATTCTTATTAAACTGATTAGCTAATCAGAAAAAAACTGATTAGCTAATCATAATTGTTCTCTTTAAGACCCTAAGTATTGCCAATAACAGTTCAAGATTTCTAACTCTTACATCCATTTACCCAAATTAGAACTATAGGAATTTTAATAACTAGATAATGGAAAGTACAGGATTTGGTAAACAATTAATTCATATCTTATATTAATGAAATGAGTTGACAAAATAATCAATGCAATCACTAACATAGGGTTAGTAACTGAAAAGTCCATAAATTTTAAATGATTGAATTAGATATCTGAATTGAAGTCTTCAACTTACTATAAAGCAATTTTATATTTTAACCCTAGGCACTGGGCTGAATGAACAATGTGCTTTAGAAGATTAAGGAAAAGAAAAGTTACAAAATGAGTACACACCATTTAACAGTTGTGAAGTGTTATAAGTCTAATTAACATTTTAATACTATTGGCAGAGGTTGGAAAAGATTGTAGCTAAATACTTACTCAGGATTTGGTAAAATGGTTTTGCTAAAAAAGAAATTAGGAAACGAAATTTTGAGATGTGTTTTTGTTCTTATTTAGAGATCAGGAAGCAGAGATAAAATTAAACCTGAATTTTTCTTTTGCTTTTTCTTGCCTTTTAGTGATAATATAGTTAAAAGTTATTATCCAATAGCAAGTTTATCACTTGTGAAAATTAATTACAGGAAGTATAGTACTTAGTACTGTATTTAGCACAATTTTCCATTTATGTCTAAAATATCTTTAAGTTATAAATTACCTTTAAAC
This sequence comes from Cabassous unicinctus, assembly GCA_029593785.1. NCBI lineage: Eukaryota > Metazoa > Chordata > Mammalia > Cingulata > Chlamyphoridae > Cabassous > Cabassous unicinctus. The sequence continues at coordinate 27,105 of JAQZBX010002692.1, forward strand.
ATGTAAGAAAGGCTATACTTTATAGTGATTTCTGCTTTTAAGTAAACAATGTGAGCACTTTCACTCCCTGTCATTATGTAGTAACTGGGACTGTATGTACTCTCCCACTGTATACAAAACATAGAATAGTTTTCAGATAATATAAAATAGTCAGCACAGAAGTGTGATCCCTGGGAGAAGAGAAATAAGAAAGGTTAACCACTTAACAGATTATACTATAAAAATATACTAAAAATATGAACAAAGCCTCTGTGACCTGTAGGACAATATAAAGCAAGGAGACACGCATATAATAGAAGTTCTAGAAGAGAAGTTGGGGAAATATTTGAAGTAATAATGGCCAAATATTTTTCAAATTGGGTGAAAACTACAAACCCAGTGATCCAAGAACTGCAAGTATACTGCAAGTAAGATTAACATAAATAAACTGCAAGTAAGATTAACAAAAATAAAACTACAAGAAGGAGAAACACATCAAAGCAATTTATAATCAAATTGCTGAAAAATAGTGATAAGGACTAAACTAAAAGCATTCTGAGGGAAAAAGATAAATTATGTACAGATAAACAAGGACAAGATTTTAAAAATTCTCATCCACAATTATTCAAGTCAGAAGAAAAACGAATGACATTTTAAAGTACTGAATTTTAACAAGAAACAAACAAAAAACTGTTAATCTAGAATTTTATACCCAGCAAAAAAAACACCTTTTAAAAAATGAAGGGGAAATAGACTTTTTAGATGAACAAAAACTGAGAGAATATACTGCCAGAAAAATTTCACCATAAGAAGAAATGTTAAAAGAAATATTATTCAAGCAGAATTAAAAGATAGCAGAAGGAAATCAGGTTCTACACAAAAGAATGCTGAGCATCAGGCAGGTAAATATATAAGTAAACATTTTTTTAAAAGTTTTTCTCAGTTTTAATTTATTTACATGATAATTGACTTGAAAAAAATAATATTTTGGGTTTAAAACATATTTACAGATAAAATATATAACGAGAATAGTATACACAATAGAAGAAACAAAATGGAAGTATACTGTTACAAGGTTCTTACATTACGTTTGCAGTGACATAATATGATTTGAAATTAGTTGTGATAAATTAATCATATTATACAATAAGCTAGATACACTATTAAACAATAATAATAAAAAGAAACATAGCAAATAAGCCAAAAAAGTAGATAAAATGTAATACTAACCATTACCATATTGATCTAAAAGAAGGAAAGAAAAGAGGAGAAAAGCATCAAAGAACTGGTGGGACAAATAGAAAATAAATAGCAATATTGTAAACTTAAGTCCAACCATATCAATAACTGCAATACATTTAAGTGGTCTAACTACTCTAATTAAAAGGCAGTGATTGTAAGATTGAACGTTCAAGCAAGACAAAAATTATACAATGATTATAGAAGTTCCAGCTTAAAAGGATGAAACTCCTCTTGTAGATGTGACAGATTAAGGTCCTGCAGTTGCACCTCCATTAGAACATAACTATAAAAGCAAAAACAAAACAACAACAATAAAAAAAAAAAAAACCCAACCAACCAAACAAAAAAACACCCAACTATTTAAGGATGTGAATCAGTGAACAGACACAGGCAGACTCTGGTGAAGGGTACATGGTTGTTTAAAAAAGGCAAGATTGGGAGCTGTACAAATAAGGCCCCATCTCTGGGCTGTTTGTCGGGGCCAAAGTGCAGACTGTACATTGTATCTGGCTATGGTGTGGAGAAACCTGCTGTCTTCTGGCCTGTATAACCAGAAAAGTGAAGCTGGAAAACTGTCAATGCTGTTAAGAGTAAGGAGCTCCAAGAAAGTAAAAAAACAAAACAAAGAGTGCCTCTCCAATATTTTATTGACCCCTGTAGCACATATGCGTGGAACAGACTCAAAGATATGAACTGAGACCAGATCTGACAAGCAAGAAACAGAGTTTACAGTCCAAGCCCAGACCCCCAATTAACAACTAAAACAAAGGAAATAATGCTTATTGGAGAAAAATAAAAGAATCCAGAATCCTTAAAACTTAATTTTCCTATAATAATCTGGATACAATCTCAAATTGCCAGGGATATGAATAACCAACAAAATAAAGAATATTCTCAAGAGAAAAAAATCAGTCAAGTTTGACCATAAAATATACCAGATATTGGAATTAACAGACAAGAAATTTACGGAAGTAAATGTTACTATCCTCAATGAAGTAAAACAACAAATGCTTACTTCATTGGAGAAACAGGAAATTCCAGCAAAGAATAAAAACAATAAAAATGTCCCAAGCAGAAATTGTAGAAGTGAAAACTATAATTTTAGAAATGAAACAATTACTGGAAGGACTGAACAATTTAATGGACATGACAAAGGAAAGAATAAGTTAATTTGAAGACATTAATTTAATTTTAAGATAGATTAACCAAGGTAATAAACATGAGAAAAAATTTTTTAAAAAATGGACAGTCATGTGTATCTGTTAAATGATATCAAATGGTCAAATATCACTGTAATTTGGATAACAGAAGAAGAGGAAAGAAAATTGGACAAAAATTACTTGAGAATATAATGTAAAATTTTACAAATCTGTTGAAAAAAAGAAATTTGAAAATTGAAGATGCTAACTGAGCACCAAGTAGAGTAAGCATGAAGTTCACAAGAAGCACAACAAATCAAGTCAAATTGTTGAAAACCAAAGCTAGAGAGCAAATCTTGAGAGCAATAAAAGAAAATGACATATTATATGTAAGAACTGATGCCTTATCATCAGAAATCGTAGAAACCAGAATATGGCTGAACAACTTTATTTTAAGAGCTGAAAGAAAAACAACAACAACAACCCAGAGTTCTATATCCAGTTAAAATATCCTTCTCAAATGAATGCAAAGTATAGACATTTTGAGATTAAAGAATACTAGGAAAATTTCTCTCCAGCAGACTTGAGCTACAGAAATTAAAAGTTCTTTAGACTAAGTAAAATGATACCATGTAGAAAATAAGATTCTAAGAAAAGAAGAAAGAACATCAAAATGGTCAATATCTAGGTTTATGAAAAAGAACTTTTTTTTGCATTTTTCCTCTTAAGTTCTTTGTAAACCATATAAGTATTTGAAACAAAAATCATAACATATCTTAGGGAGTTTATAATATGTATAGATATATCACATATAAGAACTGTAATAGAAAGATGGGAAATATGGATCCATATGCTTGCAAGTTTTCTATATTTTTGTGAAATAGTACAAAATTGACTACAAGTGAACTATAGAATGCTGAGGATATATTGTGGATCCTAGTTCACAATTAAAAGTATAATACAAAAGATATCATTAATCTGTAGAAATATAGCTAAGAAGAAAACAGGAAAATTTAAGTGGAATTCTTAAAAAATATTCAAAAATTGAAATAAAAGTCAAGGAAGGAGGAACACAGGTACAAAAAAAACCATAGAAGACAATTAGAAAACAAAAAGTAAAATGGTAAACCCATGTCCAAGAATATTAATAATTGTGTTAAATATATTAAACACTAATGGACTAAGCATTACAACTAACGGACAGAGACTGTCAGAGAGAGGAGAAGAAAGACCCAATCATGTGCTGTGTACAAGATATGCATAGGAAAGAAAGGGAAGGAGAAATATATTACTTGCAAACAGGGCTATATTAATAAAAGATAAAATAGATTCCAAACAAAATTATTACCAGAGATAGAGAGGAACATAACAAAATGATGAAAAATAGTCAATTGATCAATATTATGGTAGTCAGCTTCTCCCTATGATCCCTGCCTCCTGGTGTTCAAATCCCTGTGTAATAACTTTCCCTTTAGAATGGATTGGACCTAATAACGACTTACTGCTAACTGTTAGAATATATCCAAAGTGATGGGATATCACCTCTGCAATTAGGTTAACAAAAGACGCTGACTTATTTTGCTGGTTGTCTCTCCCAATTGCTTTCTCTGCTTACACACTTTAAAAATGCAAGCTGCTGTGTTGGAGAGGTCCACAAGACAAGGTATTGAGAGTGACCTCTGTTCAACAGCCAGCGAGGAACTAAGGCTCTCTGTCCAACAACTGACAAAGAACTAAATCCTGCCCACAACCACATGAATGAGCTTGGAAGCAGATACTTTCAGTCAAGCCTTGAGCTGACTACAGACCCAGCCAACACATTCATTAAGGCAGAAGACCCACTTAGGCTGTACCTGGGTTCCTGATCTCCAGTAAATGTGAGATAATAAGTGGTGCTGTGTAAGCCACTCAGTTTTGTGGTAATTTTTTACAGAGCAAAAATAATTTATACAAATACATAACCATAACAACGGAAAGTCCCAATAACAGAAATTCAAAATAGATGAGGCAAAAATCATAAGGAGAAAAAGAAATTTCAAAATCATATTTTGAGATTTTAACACCCTTCTATCACTAATAGAACAATTAGAGGGAAAAAATCAGCAAAAACATGAAAGATCTGAACAACACTAACAACCAACTGTCCTAATCTACACAACAGGGATAATAATAGCTTCCTTTTTTACCTTAGAGAGAATTAACTGGCTTTCAAGGCACATTGAGATAAAGTGTTCTGCCCAAATTCTTGCAGCTGGATAGTCAGGCACCACACCCTTTCTAATTTCTGGTACTCCATTGAATAGTTAAAAATGAGTGCCAAGATATTTAATAATCATTTTTATTATGTATTCTTAACTGAGCTCCTTTTTACGTACTTATTTTAAAGAGAAAGAAATTGATGAGAACCAAGCTATTGGGTTACATTACCAAAAACGAAAAGTCGATTAGCATAGAAAGGTAGAGTTGAAAGGGACATGAGCATCCTTTTTGTTAGACTTTATCCATTTTTCAAATTCATCTACTTCATTCCTGACCTCTTGCTGAACTCCTCCAGAGACCAGGAACACACTACATAAAAATGTCTAAATATTAGCCAACCTCTATATTTTTGTGAATTCCATCCATTGCTCTCAGTTCTACCTTCTGGTACAACAGAGGTCAAGTAAAAAACTATCTTTACTATGACAGTCTTTCAAATATTTTAAAATGTTATTACTTGTATCAAGTTCAACATTTACAGGCGAAATTTCCAAGTTCCGTTAAGGATTTGTAAAAAATTAATTTCATATTCCTCACTGCTCAGATCGTTAGTAATTGATGAGCCTTAATTTGTCCCTGTCTCTCTAAAGTCAAAACACTTAAAAATGAATGAAGTACAACAAGTGTGTTCTGATAAGGAACAAGTAGTGCAGGATCATTATCTCTGTAACTCTGTATTTCTGTAAATGTGCCTTATAATGATTGTGGTCATTTTTGGCCACACTCTGAACCACTTATTTACCCTAGTTTTCAATCAATGAAATCCCCAGTCTTTCTCCTGTGGACTGGCCTTTTCCCCCAATCTTGTACTTGTACTGTTAATTTTTTTTTTTTTAACCTAAGGGCCTGTCTGTTGATATATCAGTCTAATTTCATCTTGTTAAGTTTGACCCTTCATTCTTTTCTGTTGAGGTCTTTAGACTCTTCTTTCTTTCAACTATGCATTAGCTGTTCCTTCCAGAATTATATCATATGTCCCTTGCAGTGGGTCTATTCTGGCCTTGTTCTTCCCGTTATGAACATGTCTAAAGATGTCATTTTTATTGTCTTTGACATTTTTAACAATTCTCTGTTCATTTATGCCTCTTGCTTTCCTGTCTCTGTATTTCCAGATTCCAGCCACTCCAGGGTTTACCTCCATGAATATCCCCCACATCTCAGCTTTCTGTAATTCCCTCAAAATATATGCTTACCTGAAGTAGTTTCTGGACAGGCACAAGACTGTTTTGTTTTTATCCTTTCATTTTTCCTCAAACAGAGGATGTGTAATTATTGTCATAATTTTGGCTTTGAAAGATTCCTTTCCAGTTTTGCTATCTGGCAGTGAAAGTTTCTGGCCAGGGGTCTGTCTTACATATTCTAGAGAACCATGTGTATGTCTCACTATGTCAATACTACTTTCCTCTATTCCTTAGATATTTAATATGATACTAAACTATAAACTCCTTTTATGAATAAATAAAAGGAAAAGAGAATGGGTGGAAAACTAAATGAGAGATATGATGTTATTTCTCCCAAGGCTTTGTACATTGCAGCTTCATTAACTGTTTCTATTTAATTATAATAAATCAAATCAGAATGATAATTCCTTTCCTTGCTTCCTTCATCCATTCACTTACACATTCATCTACTATTTATTGAATGCTAGTTTCATGCCAGAAACTGGCATTTGGGTAAACAGTGAAGAAAACACAACTCCGTCACTGATGTTTGCCTCTGTCAAACAAGCTGTCATTCAGATTAACCGATTTTATCTGGACATGTTTTACCCCTCTCAAAATTTAGGTGAAAAAAAACAATAGAACAAAACAAACAAACAAACAAAAAAACAAATAAAAAATAGAAAAAGAAAAAAAATTTAGGTGAAAACACCAGTAATCAGATCAGAATATCTTTCCAAACAGATTATTCCAAGACTTTGTGGTTTGTATTCTATTCACTTTTAAAATTCAACTATTTATTGAAAACCAACCATAACCCTCAAATTCACGGAATTATATTAGAAGATAGCTAGAAATAATCCTCTCCAACCGTCTTACTTTATGGGTGAGGAGAACAAGGCTTCAAAAGATGAAGTGATTTAATAAAAACCATACAAGTCACTATTATTAGAACCAGGGCTCACCAAACTAGTCCTTCTATATGAACAAGTAGCCAAGTCGTCATTTCTTCCTTCTTCATTTTTCCTGAACATGTTATATATTCTAATCTAAGAGGAGTAAAGTCCTCAAGACCAAAAGTCTTAAGTTTTCTATTCAGGATGTAAAGATGTTACAAATACATTATTAGCTTCTTCTCCTATTCATTCCCATGAGAATTGGTAGAAGAGTGAGTTAATGCTTTTATGAATATTCTCCATCTGGCTTATCATAACCATTATAGGACAGTAGTAAATCTCCTTAAAAACAATTTCAATAAGTTTCAGAACTTAACATTTAAGTTATAAACAAACCCATGTCTCAAAATTTCAAGCACAGTCTTCAGATACTCCCTAACCAAGTAAAATTGAGACGGTAACATATTTTTACCTTTAACTGTCAGAAGGAAAAATAAAGACCGGATGTTTAGAGTAAGAAGGATTCTGAGAAATTTGGTTTAATTTTTTTGTCTTTACCAATGGGGCAATGAAGGCCTTGCTAAGTTGAAATCAAAGTTGTGATTATAATAAAGGAGACCTTGTGCCTTATCTGGATTCTTTACGTTACATCTCATTAGAAGCCAGAAGTATAAGGAAAATGGGTGACATCAGCCTCAGGAACAATTTAAACACCCAATATCATAAAAAGCAGTGTTATTATTTATTTATTATGAATTTGTATTTATTAAGCATTCAATAGGAGACTGGAGGGATTTTTTAAAAAGCTCTTGGGATATCCCTGTAGTAGTCACCAGTGCTATGTACAAAATTTCATGTTTCACTCATTATACACTCAGAATCCCCCACAAATTCTCAATGCGAGCCTGTTTGCTATTGTTTTGTATCATATACTATCATAGAATTTTGTTTTCCAAGAGTTTAACAAATAAAGAAGAATATATTCATACACTTAGAAGTATGCAATTGTGTACTTAGAAAACCAGAAAGAATCACATAAAACAACTATTTTATTTAGAGAGCTAATATGGTCAAGTATGAAAAACAATAGTCTTTCTCTAGCACCATGGTTAGCCTCCTCATATTTCTATAATCTTGGATAAGTCATAATTATGAGTAAGACTTGTGTAACCTATTTATAAACTGAGGGTACTAATATTATTACCCAATGTATAAAATTGATATGAATATTGGATAAACATATATATCAGGTATTTTGCAAAGTACCTGGCATGTAGCAAACACTCCATAAAAAGCAATGGCTATATATCAGCAGTAATTAGGTAAATGTAATGGACAAATATTCAAAAATCATTGGATAATATACGGGAAAACTACAACTAATGTAAATTATGGATAATAGTTAACAGTAATATTGTGATATTTTGCAGCAATGGCAATACTAAGGGACAACAATAAGGGGTTATAAGGAAGTATGGGATTTTTCCTTTTGGAGTAACGAAAATGTTCTAAAATTGACAGAAGCAATGACAGCACAACTCTGTGATGAAAATGAGAACCACTAGGTGTGCACTTTGAATAGACAGTGCACAGCATGGGACTGTATAACACAGGGAATCCAGTGATAGATGATGTACTGTGGGTAATAGGACAAATATGAGACTGTTTCTTTTGAATGATTAGAAATACAGAATATTAATACAGGGTGTTAATAATTGGGTGAGTTGGTGAAAATGCACCAAATGTAAGATATGGGTTATTGTTAGTAGTAATATTTTGACATTACTCTTTCACAGTTTGTAACAAATGTTTCACAACAATGCAAGGTGGTGGTGGGGAGATGTCTGAGTCTTGGATGATAATATGCATGTCTGTTTTGTAAATTCATAAATTTTACTATACACTTATTGTTTATGCATGTTCATGTATGAATGATATACTTCAATAAAATTTTACTTAAAAATCATTAGATAAAAATCTAATACAAACAAGAAAATCTTTGAAATGGGGAGTGATTACCTTCTTTTCTTGCCAGGTACAAAATTAATATACAACTAAAATAATTATAGCATTGTACAAGCACCCTAAGAATACAAATGGATCAAACTGAATAGCCAAGAGATGTATTTTCACATGATAATGTATCATATAATGATGGCTCAAAATTAAAAAGTGGCTAAAATCCTAAACTTGGCTCAAAAGTGAGATTTCCCCTCTCTTTCTCTTCCTCTTTTCTTTTTCCTCTTTTCCCCTTCCCTTCCCTACTTTTCTTTCCTTTTTTCCCCTTTCCCTTCCTTTCTTTTCCTGGACTATTTGGTCATAAAACCTTTAGAGTTTGCCTGCACTGCTATCTCTCTATCATCACCAACAATGTCCTCTCCTTTCAGCTTCAGTGACTTCTCAGTTCCTTATAAGGCCTCCAGTAATCTTGATTAAATACCACCCTCATTCAGTTGAGTTACACTTTAACTAAAATTAATATCGGCATTCTCTGCCTAGAGGAACTGGCATCAAATATTGGTACATATTTCCATCCTTCTCTGCCATTTCTCAGCAAGCTCCCTTCTTTTCCCTCATTTCTCAATAAATTCTTTTTACTGGCCTAAAAATAATAATAATTATTATTCAAGAGATCCTATTTACAATGGGACACACCCATAAGAATGTGAATCAAGATTAAGAATATCTATGTGGGGTACATAATCTGGCCTACTGCAGATGGGGTCCAGGAATTAGATTGCTGCTTCAGTGTGGAGAGGGCAAAGGAACTAAGAGCCTAAGCTGTGTGACAGTTCAAAGTGGGTGAGGAGGCATCCATGCAGAAGTGGGGCCTGGCACAGGGTATCAGAGCCCGAGCAGGGTGCAACCCATATTTATATACTGGATTTTTTTTTTTTTTTTACCCTGCTATGAAAGACATTATCATCAGGAGCGGGCCTGTTTCCTAAGTACCAGGTCTCGGGTTCGTTCCCCGGTATCGCCTAAAAACAAAATACAAACAAAACAAACAAGCAAAAAACAACTCCCATTTGGGAGATGTAGCTCAGTGGTTGAGTGCCTGCTTCCCGTGTACGAGGTCCTAGGTTCAATCCCCCATACCTCCAAAAAATAAAAAAAGTCATTATCAGGTTAACTGGTGAAACTTGAACTAATGTAGATTAAATAGTAGTAATGTTGCCCAAATTAATTTCCTGGTTTAGGTGGCTCCATCACAGTTACATAGGAGTTATGTTTTGTTTGTCAGAAATAGTAATTAAAATATTCAAGGGTAATAGAGAATCTGTTTGGCAATTTACTCTCAAATGATTCAAGAAAAACTTTCCTTACAAATTTTTTGTAATTATGTGATTACTTCAAAATAAAATAAAATAGAAATCAGTGGAAAAAAATAGTTGTTCCATAAAAGGTAAAAAACCCGAAAAGCTAGATCTTTACTTCACATTACATTAAAATGAGTTCAAACAACCTAAATGAAACACATGAAAACAGTGGAGAAAATATAAAAGAGAATTTACCTGATCTCAGAGTAGTGAAGGTATTTCTAAGTATAGAAGTAATGTTGAAATCATAAAGAAGAAAAGGAAAGATTTAATTTAAAAAAATTTGGATTATTATATATAGAAATGCCTTAAGGAAAATGAAAAGGCAAATAGTAATCTGGAAGGAATATAAACATTTATGACAAAGAGTGTTCTTTATCACATATAAATAGCTATTTCAAACAAAAAAGAAAATAAACTGATTGAAAAATTCACAATATAAACAATAGACCATTTTTAAACTCAAAGAAAAAATTGCAAGTGGCTAGTTAACATATTAAAAATGTTCAGACTCAGCAGTAAACAAAAAATGCAATTGGATACCAATGCTATTATATTGGCAATTATTTATTTTAAAATATGTATTAGTATTTTGGGGATGAAATAAAGTGATTTTTCTCATAGATGCTGTAGGAAATATAAATTGGCACAATATTTACAAAAATAAATTTAGCAATATTTATCAAGAATATTAAAGATGCTTATACCCTTTGACTCAATAATTTAACTTCTGCAAATTTGCTCTAATGAAGTACTCATTAATGACCCAAAGGATTTACAAATAAGAATATTCATAGAAGTATTATTTTTAGGAAAAAATCAAAATCAGGCTAATTTTCCAATTAAAGACTAATGATGAAATAAAGCATGATAAATCTAAACAATAGAATAATTCATGGTCATTAAAACCATGTTTTAAAAATCATAATATCTAACTATAAGTATAATTCAAAACTATACTTTAAAATCACATAAATAGCTTGATCCTAATTTTCTTTGAAAGTATGAATATAAAGCAGAATGCAAGGAATAACACACAACCATTTAATAGTGCTCTAGGTAGTTAGATTTTAGGTGGTTTTTATTTTCTTCTTTATACTGTTCTGTACTTTTCAATGTGAGAACAAAAAAATCTGCATAAATTTTTAATCAGAAAAAGTCATACAATCAGAAACAGGAACTAAAAAGCACAGCAGTCTCAGGTCATTTAACGTGGGTGGAAAATGCCTATGAATCTCAATACCTCCAAAGGACATCATTATATTAAAATTTAATTAAAATATGTTAATAATTATAATGCTTGGAAATTAAAGCTATATTAAATTATAGTTTTAATAATTAAGAAGTCAGGGTAATAAATCATAAGTTTTAAAATTATTTTTTATCAGAAATGTTTAAGCTTTTAAAAAAATGAAATTTTCTACCCTTAAAGAATGATAAAGGAATATGGAAAATCCTATAAGGCGAAACAGTTCATTCTCTCACTTATATGCCATAACTGTATTAGATCATATGACATGGGGTTTAATAAGCACAATGTCCCACAAATTTCAAAGGAAGACTTTTCTTCTCTGCTTACACTAATCCTCTTTGTGCATGAGCCAAGAGCTGGGTGGGAGTAAATAAGAAATGCCTCAAGCCCTTTTCACTTTCTCAGACTACATGAATGCAATTAGTATTTTATGTCACTTTCTACATCTTCAATTAGCACAATTTCTAGGATTAAAATGGCTTCTCCACTTCCTTGATAACTTAGGGGCAGTGCTTAGTTCAGAGCTCTGTACATAGCCAATGACAACTAAAAGCTGCAGGTTTATTGGACTGGACAGTTGCATTGTCTATAACTGGAAGGTTTTGAAAAGTAGGTCAAAACTTTATTTGAATGTGCTTGGGTTAGGAAGAGAGATATGGCATACTACCAAAATGAATTTGATTAAAATAATATTTCTAGGGAACAGATGTGGCTCAAGCAGTTGAGTGCCTGCTTCCCACATGAGAGGTCCCAAGTTTGGTGTCCAGTGCCTCCTAAAAACAAAAGCAAACAACAAGCAAAACAAAACAAACAAACAAACAAAAAAACAACTCAGGGAAGCCCATGTGGCTTGACCCACATCCACTCCCAATTTTGATTTACCTCCACCCACAGACCACATCATGAAACATGTGATGCTAAATATGGGCTCGGACCTTAGAAATGTATTCTCAACAGGAGGATGTGACAAGAATGTGCCATGAAATAATATCAAATATGAAGAATAGCTATTATTTATGAAGTGCTTACTATGTACCAGACCCTATTCTATTCTTTTGGGATATCCCATAACGAAGACACAGTATCTGCCTTAAGGCAGTTTACATGTTATGGGGGATTCATATAACAAAAAGGTGAACAAATAACTATGTAATGTAATTTCAGATCATGTAAATAAATTAAATCAGGGTATGGAGATGAAGAAGTGATAGATAGGTATTTTAGATGGAGTGTTCAGGAGGTGACACATAAGCAGAGAGACCTCAATGAAGTGTGTGCATGTACCATAGGAAGAACTGGGGAAAGAGCATAAGACAAGGGGCAGAAAGGAGTATTGAGTGTTTCCAGAAGGAACTAAAGCCTAGTAAGTTAAGGAGAAAGTACTTGGAAATAAGGCTGAATAGATAACCAGGGTCTAGATTATTTAAGGCCATTTGATGGTAGTAATGTTTTTATTTACTTTTAAGTAGACAGATTAGAGGGTTTTGATAAAGGAAGTGACATGATCTGATTTATATTTTAATAAGATCCATCTTCTGGCTGCAGAATAGAATTGCCTAAGGGATGGATGGAAAGAGAAGCAGTAGGAAGCCATTTCCATCATAAATGAAGCCAGTCTTCCTCTCAGCCTCTGGATCTAAAAGGGACCATTGGAGGAGCAGGTCCTGGTTATTGCTGCTCCCGGTGTCAGGGCATAGCAGAAGCCCTTGCTCTTGAAGTCCAGGCCTCGGCATTGACCTATGAGAGTATTCCACCCATAAGGACAGAGTTTGCCCAGAGGATGCTCTTTTCCAGGACAGATGGACCCTGTGCCTGGGGTGGGGTGGAGCAGCCTTTATTGGCAGCTTGCCCCACCACTTCTGCATTGGGGTGGGATTTGGAGTGATGGGAAGGCTTTTAAGGCCAGGGATGGATCTTTTCTAAATGTTATTACTTGTAAATAAAGTCTATTTTTTCTCCCTTGGGGAAGAAAAAATATGTTCTACAGAAAGGGATAAACAAATTACAAAATTATGTTTGTAAATTACAGAGTTTGTACTGGTGTGCCACAATTTTGTAGCATAATAAATGTGTTGCATGTGTGCCAGGAAAATATTTGTCTCCTCACTCTTTAGGATGGTTGGTGGAGTGGGTGGTAGGGTGAATGGAGCCCCGCCTCCATCCCCTCATCACCTCCAGAATACCTACTGATGGACTCGTCTCTTTGCCTGGTAAAATCTGCAGTCTGTGCAGCCAGCACCAACATCATCCAGTATTTGCTAATATGTTATGCAGTACTGAGCTTAGCCAAGGAGATGCTCTGTCTTTTGGGTATCTACTTTAGAAGTCAGGAGCAAAAACACCCCATAGATGAAGCGACCTGTGGAAGAACGCTTATTCCAGATGCCTGAGGCATCTCAAGGCTACACAGTCTGGAAGGGGGGTGGGCAGGTGGAGGCTTCTGGAGGATGTAGCTTTAGGTGGTAGCACTGAGCCTCTGTCTTCACAATTGATTGGAAAATTCTTTCTTTTTGTGGCTATTGTGCCCCTTTAGTGCCACGCAAACTCACTGACAACAATTTTGCAATTAGGGAACATTACTATTGGGAAACACTTGATATGAAAAAAAAATCTACTTCAATTTGAAGAGCATTCATATCACCATAAGAAATTTCAAAATTATGTTTGTAAATTACAGAAAAGGAATTGCTGTTAGAATTTTTATAATTTAAAATGGTTTCTACGAATTATTTAAAATTATTTTCGACTACCAATTCAAAGATAGTTTCTTGTCAATACTTTGAATAGATCCTCCTAACAAAATTTTGATGAGGAATTATGTATCCACTTCAAGGAAAAAACTTTATAGAAACTTATTTTCCTATACAATTTTTGTCAAGTTGTATTTGGAAGTTTTATACAAATTCAAAATATAATATTCTCTCTAACATTTCACATGGCTTTTAATCATAATCACACCATATGAAGGAAATGTAATGATTTATTTTCTACCAAGCCTGATAGAGGTGTCCCCAAATTCCCTCCAGTTTTCCCCAATGTGTTATATCTACTGACGTTTTCTCTATGTGACAAGAAGGCTTGGAAGCTCAGGGAGCACTGTGCCTCAGGAAAGGTCAGTTAAGACCATAAAGCCAGTTCAGATGTTCATGTATAGATAGAGAAATTATGTTGCCCTACTGCTTCTTAACAATGAAAGAAAGAAAGAATGCTAGGTAATTTGCTTATCCCTTTCTATAGAACAAGTTGAGCTTTCTTGCCCGGTAGAGAGCTAAGAGACTTTGTCTTGGTAAAGGCAAATCACTGGAGGGCTCTTGGAAGGGTTGAAAAAGAGGATGGGAAAGATGTGACCCAAGATAAAGGTGGCAGTGGGGGTAATTGCTGGAGAGTGATCAAATCTGGGCTTTGTGCTTATGCAGCACCTGGAAGGTAGAAGGACATCTGGTGGGCTGTTATGAGTGGTTGCTGGTACAGAAACAGTGGAAATGTCAGAAGGTCTCAGTGACTGAGCTGAGAGGGGAAGGCCTTAGGACCTTAAGGCTTAACTCTTGAGGGATCCTCATTTGAGAAGGGCTGATTTAGACAATGATCTTCTCAGGGTGGACCATGATGAACCAAGGACAAAATCACCTTCTAACTTTTTGGATTGTGCATCCTTTCCTAAGCTCTTATACAACAAATCTAGGGCGGCGTGAGGGAAGCTCCTCCTCAATAACGACTTTTATTGGTAATCCAAGAAATGGGGATTTAAGCCAAAGTATTTGAATTAAGAAATATGATGCTTGCTGAATATAGAGTTTCAGGAAAATATTCATACCAATGCTATGTAATAGACAATTTATGAGCCAGAGGAGAGCAAGAAAGTGAATAAATGGAGTTTTCATGAGAATTTAATTATTCCCTAAAGTATAAATTGTTTTATGGTGGGATCTGTTTCATTATTTTTATTTATTTATTTTTTAGGAGGCACCGGGGGTTGAACCTGGGACCTCGTACATGGGAAGCAGGTGCTCAACCACTGAGCTACACTGAATATCATACTTTGTATTAGGTAACATTCACTTACAGAAAGAGATAGAAGAACAACCTGAAAAAACAGGTTTCTTCTGCAAGCTAAAGTAGTATCCCAGAAGCAAAGTTGTAGCCTGCTTGTTTTATCTAGTATGGTTTTGTTTATTGTACTGTATGGTCAATGATATTTACATAGATTGATAGGCAGAGGTTAGTAAAATCTGAAAATTTTTGTAATTTCATTTCTATGTAGGAAAATTAATACAGTACTGCTCCCAATGTATTTGCAAGGAGCTTTAAAGAACAGGAAAAGATAAAAGAATTGATTTCCAATTATATAAGGATTAAACTTGCACCACAAGACTTAAATATCCTGACAGGGGCTAAGATTCAAGATGGTGCTGAAAATTGGATTTTCCATGGCATAATATTTCCTACATTTTATATTTCAGTACAAGACTCATTTAGGTGTGTATATTTCTTCCAAGTTCAATCTTTTATTTATTTGTACAAATATATTTATTGTGTGCCCACAATGTGCCAGACACTATTTTGTGAGCTGGAGTACAGAAGAAAAATCTGCTTTTTTAACGTTATTTTTTAAAAATAACATTAGTTTTAATGACTCTACAGGGACACATTAACATCTTCCAGAAAACAGATCTTTTTCTTATCCACCCACTCAGAGAGAAACAATTGGTAACAAGACAAGCCATTAGGAATCTCTTTAAGCATATTTTAAAATGATACCAATTTCAGTATTTTGGATGCTCAAGAAAACCAAGCCAATATCTCATCAGCAAAGTATCCCTCTCTATAACTCACCTTCTGGCTGCTTATCCTGCTTTTGTTTTCACTGTCTTAAGAAATGGTGCTCACACTGCCTCCCTAAAATGGGTATTCCCTAGTTGAATAGTTGTTACTCTCAGGAGACTTTCATTTCTGGTGTTTAGCCTAAATTGTTCTTTTAAAAAGTGTCTCCTTGCTATTCATAGATATACCTTCTTACACTTGTCTAAAATAATTTATCCTTCTCTTATTTTAGAATTTGCACCTTTCCAATATTTATGAGCTGTTATATTAATTCTCACTGACAAAGCAAAGCTATATGCATTTTTTACACACACACACCCTTTTCTTTTCTTTTTTTTTTCTTTGGCCCTTTTTTTTTCCTTTTTTTCTTACAGGTATGGAACTTCATGGATTATCTTCATACCACTTCCTAGGCATCTCTCCACTGTCTATTGCTGGAGGCTCCTGAGCTGCCAAAATAAAAAAAAAAGATTTGCAGGTGCAATCTTAACCCAGTCATGTTGAAAGTGATAATAATCCTCTCACCATGACACACTGCTCAAAATAGCATTGGCATTCTTTGACACCAGGAGGAAGCGAATTTTATTTTCTCTTACTTTACTTTATATCTACTTGTCAGTCATGCCATGTGGCATGAGTTCATAAATACAGGACTCCCTGAGTAATTGGGCTGGAGATAATCGTTCTCTGGACAAAGAAAAGTGAAAGCAATTGAAAATGAATAATACACCACTTATTTCTCCACATCGGTGATACTGACAATTCAGCAGTCTGAAAACCATTACACAGTTAACTGCAGTTAATACTGATTGATCTTTGAAGACTTTCACATACTTTAATTTTATTTAATCCCCACAATAACCCTGTGACATGCCATAGATCCTGAACTAAGATTCATAAATTAAGTAGCTCAGGCTCTTAAAATTAGTTACTGACAGCTTCCCTGAATGCAATGTCCTTGACATGATCCCATAGTGTCTCTCTATTTTTATTAATGTAACTTTTTTGATGTACGTACAGAAAAGTGTGCATTTGTCTGCAGCCAGATGGGGTTTTACAAACTGAACACATGCATGTAACCAGCATCCAGATCAAGAGCCTCAAAAGTTTCCATGTGCCCACTATCTACTGTCTCCGAGGGTAAACAGAATCCCAGCTTCGAACAACATACATTATTTTGACTTGTTTTGGGACTTTATATCAGTGGAATCATGTAGTATGTTCTCCTTTATATTTGGATACTTTATCTTAACATTACATTTGTGAAACCCATCCATACTTTTATGTGTAATTGTAGATTTTCATTCTTATTCTTCATGTTATATGCTCTTCCACAAATTGTGACTATATCACAATTTATTTATCCATGTTACTGTTGATGACTATTTGGCATTTCCAGTTTGGGAGATATATATATGGGATTTCTGAAGCATAGGTTGTGCAAATATTGAGTTTTGGTAGATAATGCCAAACAGTTTTCCAAAGTGGTTCTAGTAGTAGCTCTCTTATCTTTTATTATTATTGTTAATGATTAAGTTTTCAACTATCACTACCATTACCACTGCCATTCTTTGAATAATTATTATGAACTATGTACTGTGTAAAACACTATACAGATACTCTAATAAATCCTCCAGAGCAACTCTATGAGGATCCATTTTAAGGTGAGAGAAACTGAGGTTTAGAGACATGAAGAAACTTAGGACACATTGCTAATGAGTTGTGTGGTCAAGATTTAAACCCTGGTGGTCTGACTCCAGAGATCATACTTTTTGTTTGTTTGTTTGTTTTTAATAGGCTTTAATTTTTAGCTGCTTTTAGATTTGCAGAAAAATTGGGAAGATGGTACAGAGACTCCCCGTAAACCCCAAGTCTAGTTTCCCTACTATTAATGTCTTAAATCCCTATAGTACATTTCTTACATTTAATGAACCAATGCATTATTTTAGTTTAGTTTAGTTTAGTTTAGTTTTTATTTAATCTGTTTTATTTTTAAACAATTTTATTCACACATAATACAATCCATACAACGTATGCAGTCAATGGCTTTCAGTTGTGCAGAATGCACAGAGTTGTGCATTCATCACCACAATCAATTTTAGAACATTTTCATTACTCCAAAAAAATATTCTTACTCCTTATACCCCCCATTATTGACTCTTAGCATTAGTATAGTACTTTTGCTACAATTGATGAAAAGATGTTACAATATTACTGTTAACTATAGTCCATAGTTTCTATTAGTTGTGTTTTTCTTAAATACTACCCTATTATTAACACCTTGTAATAGTGAAATACGTTTGTTCTAATTCATGGAAAAACATTCTTGTCCAATAAATTATTATTGCCTAAAGTCCCTTTTTTATTCATAGTCCCTTAGTTTTTATCTAATGTCTTTTTTTCTGTTCCAGGATCTGATTCAGAGCCTGACATTATTATTATTATTATTTTATTTTAAAGATTTATTTATTTACATGATCCATTTTAAACCCCCCCTTCCCCATCTGCTGTTTTGTGTCCATTCGCTGGGCAATTCTCTGTGTCTGTTTCATCTCTTCTCATCCTCATCCTCCAGTCTTCACCAGGATTCGATCCTGAAGACCTCCGATGTAGGAGAGATGTGTTCTAGCCATCTGCGCCACCTCGGCTCCTGACTTTTGGAGCATCTCGTCTTGTCTCTCTCCTGTTACGTCATCATCTTGCTGCATGGCTCCCGGGGCCTGGCGGCTCACCGGCACACAGAACCTGGCAGCCCATGCACCTTCTATATATATTTTTTTATTTTACCGGGAGGTCCCGGGGGATCGAACCCAGGTCCCTCCATATGTCAGACAGACGCCCAACCATTTTAGCCACATCCGCCCCCCAGAGCCTGACATTATGTTTCACCATCATGTCTCTTTAACCTCCTTTGGCTGTGAACTTTCCTCAGACTTTCCTTGTTTTTGATTACCTTGATCATTTTAAGCGGTATTGGTTATATATTTTGTAGATGTTAATTTGGGTTTATGTGATATTTTGCTCATGATTATACTGGAATCATATGTTTTGGGCAGGAGGACCACAGGGGTTCGATGCCCTTTACAACACTTCACATCAAAGGTGCATACTATCAACATGACCCATCACTGCTGATGTTGACTTTGATCATCTGGCTGAGGTAGTATTTGTCAGATGTGTACCCTGAAAACTTTCTCTTCCCCACCCCCTCCCCCCAGCTCATTCCATACTATATTTTGGGGAAGAAAGTCTTTACGAACAGCCCACATTTAAGGAATGGGGAGTTACACTCCCTCTCCTTGAGTACAGAGTAGCTACATTATTTGGAATTCTTCTGCACAAGATAATTGCCTCTCTCTTTATTAATTTATTATATATCTGATCATTTTTTTTTATATCACCATGGATTCATGGATATTTAGTTTACACTTTTGGTTATAACCCAATACCACTTTATTTATTTTGTTGCTCAAATTGTTCTAGCTTTGGCCATGGGGATATGTTTCAGTTGGCTCCTGCTGTAGCCCTAGAGTCAGGCATTTTTCCAAGGAGCCCTGGTTCTTTCTTTGGGGTATATGCAGAGTCTATCTACCATCTTCCCAATTTTTCTGCAAATCTAAAAGCAGCTAAAAATTAAAGCCTATTAAACCAAGATCTGGGTGCTAGGTGTGATAGTTGCTACTTGAATAGCATTGCTTTCAGACCCTCTCAACTGAGCAGGGAAAGGACATATTTAAGTGTATATAGAGCAACGAAATAAGTGTGTATATAATAACCTGTATATATATATATATATTCATTTATATATGTAACCATCAGTATCTCTATTAAGCAAAACATGAGTTCATACTAATGTCTCCAACTCTAATCAATTTCCACGTGGATGATTCCAGCCTCCTCCCTTGCTTATCTGTAAATTCCCACTACAACAGTGAAAAAAACATGACTCCTACCATCTGCCATCCATTTACTTAGTTGTTTGATTCCACTGTACATGTACAGTACTCTTTCAGAATTGTTAACCAGTACCCCAACAGAAAGCAATGTTATTAATAAAAGAACTGTGTTTATGTGCAATTCTTTTTGCCTTTAGTCTTACAGAATCGACGAATTTCTAAAGTTACTTAGGTGAGAAATCCTCCAAACCCCTTTAGTGAAATTGTTTCATGTGATGAAAATACAACTAGATTCTTTTGTCACAGTCTGAATTCCTTTCAGGGATTTCCCATCGTTCTAAATGATTTTTAGAAAAATTTGCGACTTTTAGGTTCCCTTTCTGTACTATAATGTTCTATGGGATTTGACAGATTCATAATGTCATGTTTCTACTATCACAGTGTCCTACAGGATAGTTTTACTGGCAAATGATGCTAAGCATCTTTTCATGTGTTCATTTGCCATCTGTATATCTTCTTTGATGAGCTGTTTGTTCAAATCATTTGCCAATTTTTAAATTTTGTTGTTTGTTTTCCTATTGTTGATTTTGAAGTGTTCTTCGCATATTTTGGTTATTAAATCTTTGTTATGTCTATCAAAATTTTGTGTGTGCTGTCTCTGCACCCATCTTATTTTGACTTAGCCCTGGGGCCTAAACTCCCCCAATGCCCAAACCCATATCTGTGGCCACCACTCACACCTCCCACGCACTTCACCCAAAATCCAAAGCTAGTCCCAAATGATAAGCTAACCATCCCTATGGTCCTTGCATCCTTAGTTCCATTCCCTTTTTGCATGCATTTGTTTTAACTATGCTGGGAAAAATGCTAAAAAAGAAACAAACAAACAAAAACAAAACAAAACAAAACAAAACAAAAAACACTACCCAATCCTTAACTCCCATGGGAAATCTATTTACTTCCATGCCTGGACCACGATAAAGGCACAGGCTCATGAATCCCTCTCGCTTTATTTGTATGCTCCCCACCTGCTGGCTGAGCCACCGAAGCTGATCCTGCTTTCTGTGGACCCCTTATAGTGTACCCACCCTCTTTGGGACCTGTGAGTAACAATTTTTTCTCATAAATATGCCTTCGGTTTCGCATTGTGTCGTAACTGCCCTCAACTCATATCCAAATTTAAAATCCAATTTAACTAATTGGGAACACCTTTTATTAGATACATGTTTTTTGTTGTTTGCAGAGTAGAAGTATTTAATTTTAATAAAGTCCAGTTTATTAATAGTTTATTTCTTGGATCATGCTTTTGGTGTTTATATTGAAAAATTTATTGCCAAACCAGAGTTTATCCTGTTTTGTCCTAGAAGTTTTATAGTTGTGTGTTTTACATTTAGGCCTATATTCCATTTAGAGTTAATTTTTGTGAAGGTATAAGGTCTGACTCTAGATTCTTTTTCCTTTTATTTCATATTGATATCGAATTGTTCCAGCATCATTTGTTGAATCTTTTCTCCATTGAATTGCCTTTGTTACTTTGTCAAAATCAGTAAACTATGTTTGTGTGGGTCTATTCTGGGCTTCCTAATATGTTCCATTGATCTATGAGTCTGTTCTTTTCACCAATTCAATGCTGTCTTGATTACTGTACCTTTATAGCAAGTCTTGAAGTTGAGTAGTGTGAGTCTTCCAAATTTGTTGTTCTTCACCATTGAAATCATCAGGGTCTGGTGCTTTGTTTTCTGGAAGGTTATTAATTGTTGATTCAGCTATTTTTTAATATTAAAGACATAAGCCTGTTCAGATTATCTATTTCTTTTTGTGTGGCTTTTGGTGTTTTGTATCTGTCAAGGAATTGGTCCATTTCATCTATGTTTTCAAATCTGTGAGCATAAAATTGTTCATACTCTTCATTTATTACTTTTTTATTGTCAATAGATTCAATAGCGGTGACTCTATTTCATTTCTGATATTGACAATTTGTGTCTTCTCTCTTTTCTTCTTGGTTAACCTGGCTAGAGATTTATCAATTTTATTGATCTTTTCAAGAAACCAGGTTTTGATTTCTTTGGTATTCTCTATTGTTTCCTTGTTTTCACTTTCATTTTCTGCTCTAATATTTATGATTTCTTTTCTGCTGCTTGCTTTAGATTTAAGTTGCTCTTCTTTCTTTAGATACTTATGGTGGAAGCTTATATTAATGATTTTGGATGTTTCATTTTTCCTAATATATGCATTTAATGCTATAACTTTGATGCTTTTGCTGCATCCCAAAATTTTGGTAAGCTGTATTTTCATGTTATTTAGTTCAATATATTTTTAAATTTCTCTTGAGACTTCTTCTTTGACCCACTTATTATTTAGAAATGTGTTATTTAATTTCCAAATATTTTGGAATTTCATCTCTATCTTCTAGTTATTGATATGCAGTTTCATTCCATTGTGTCTGACAATAAAATTTTTATTATTGCTATTTTTTTATATTTGTTAAGGTGTGATTTATGGCCAAGAGTATGGTCTATCTTGGTGAATGTTTCGTGTGTGCCTTAAAGAACCTGTGTTCTGCTTTTATTGGAAGGGTTATTCTACATAAGCTAGTTATAGCAAGTTGATTGAGCACTCTGTATGATTCCATTTTCTCTCCACTTTTGGCATATTAATTATACTCATTTAAAAATAGTTAGTGCTTGCCTAGAGTTTGGAATATGATTTTACAACTAATCTAAGTCCATTTTCAGCAACACTGTACATACCTACATGACACATGAAGAGTACAGTGTTACTGAAAATGGGCTATATAGTATGGTTAGCCCCCACCCTAAGTCACAGTGTTAGACATTCCACTGTGACTATCAATCTTGACATTCCAAGGGCCTAGAGATCACGTCCCAGTTCTGAGGGCAAAATCCAGACCTCTCTTTGTATAGGTAATTCTTAAATACACACAGGTATGTGAGAAAATTATTTTAGGATGAATCCACGTGACCGGTTCTGGCCAGTGGGTTTTGGACATTTAATTGCTAGTACAAAACTCTATATCACTCTTTTCTCTTTCCTTAGCCACTGCAGAAGTAAATGATGAGATAGAGGTATAATGCTGACTCATCACATATAGAAGAGTTGCCCTGAAGAGTTGTTCAGAATCCCAGCAGACAATGTGTGAATGGGAAACAAATCTCTCTTTTTTTTTTAGCCCCTAAGATTTGTGAGCTGTTTGATTATGCAGAATAATATAACCTTACCTGACTGAGACAAGGTACTCATGCACATCTTTTAGGATATGCTAATAAATTGAAAATCAGGACATGCTATGATATTGTAAACTGATTTGATAGGTATTGAGGATTACTCTACTTCCAGATTGGGGGAGCAGTAGGCTAAAAATGAAAGAGCAGGAGAATTTCTTTGGAGAAAATTTGGACAGTTTTTTGCAAGTCATTGCAAGTCAAATGTACTTATTCCTGTGAACCATATGTGAAGCAAACTAAGCCCTTCCAAAAAGGGCTTCTAGAATGGTGAAATGACCCAGTAGAGATGTATGTATTAAAGAAGTGAACTATCAATAAGCTGATACGGTGGTAGATCATGGACAGCCAAAGGAACAGTAAACAAGTAATAGAAATTATAGTTGAAAATATCCAGGAAGATTTCTGGAAAACATGCAAAATAAAAGAAATAAGAGAAAGGTTGTGCAATTGTACATTTACCACCTAGAAAGCCCTAACAGTAACTGCAACTTAAAACTGTATCAGCTATTTAGATTTGTGGTTCAATTGTCATTTGCATATTAAGTGCAGAGCCAGCTCAGTTCTGGCAGGAGTTCTTGTTACCTTTTAGGATGGCTGAAAAGAAACCTTTTCAGGTTACTTGGTAGTTCTACAGAAAGGAAATGGTTAGAATTTCCTTATAGTTGCAAGCGACAGAAACCCAACTCAAACTAGCTTAAGAAAAAATAAGAGTGTTTTCTGGCTCATTCTATGACCCAGGAATGCTGTAAGCTCCAAACACAGGCTGATCAAGGAAATCACCATTGTCTTCTGGAAAATGTCTCTCTCTCCATATTTGGGTTTTATCTCAGATTGACTCTCTTCATGAAATGGCCTTGGGAAATTCAGGCTTATTTTGCAGTAGTTTAGCAATATCAAGAGAAAGAGATGCCTTTTCCCAGTAGTGGAAGTCCAAGGTGGGACTTTTTACCCCAAGTTGTACCCTGTGCCTATTCTGAACCAATCATTGTTACCCTGATTGGCCAATAAAGTGAGGGGATTGTGTCAGTCCCATTGGGACCACACAGACTAAAAATCAAGAGAAGTTGGTTTTCCAAAGGAAAATTGAAGTTTTGTTACCAGAAATGATAAGTGGTATTGATGCTGGACAGGCAAGAGTCTACCCAGTGAGGAATTGTGACAATTAGTTACAACCTAAATATACCTGTTCCTTTAACCACGTGTTTCTTAAGCTATTCTTATGCCTTTGGAAGAAAATGAATGAGCACTAATCCCTCCCCAATTAGCAATCATAAAGTGTCTTGAGTATAGCAGAAAAAAGAGTAGTCAACCAATATCTAATCCACCAGCAATGCTTAACATTAAGAGAGCAGATATGGGTGAATCAGAAATACTCAACCAAATAAGTGAGTAAGCTCATTTTAGACATATCAATATAAATGTTTTCTGTCTGTGGCAGACTCCCTTGAGCAAAGTCAAAGTCAATAGAGAAGGAGGCACACATTTAAAAATAGCGCTCATAAAATCTGAATTAGTCAG
The DNA here is from genome assembly GCA_029593785.1 of Cabassous unicinctus. Lineage (NCBI taxonomy): Eukaryota > Metazoa > Chordata > Mammalia > Cingulata > Chlamyphoridae > Cabassous > Cabassous unicinctus. The sequence goes on from JAQZBX010002692.1 coordinate 51,832, forward strand.
GAGAGAAATATTGCATTATTTGTTGAGCTGAGATTTGCATGGTAAACATTTCATCATTCATTCTATTCCCTTCACTCTCATTGAGCTCTCTCAGTATCCTTAGGAGGGAGCACACACTGAACATGCTATTTTTATAACAGTACAGAAAGCAGTAAGCAGGTTACAGAGCAGTATAAAATCAGTAATGATCTGAAATGGAACATAGATACTATATTTTCCCTTGGCAATATTTTAACTCTTTGTCCATGCTGATATTTTATATTTTAAAATGATAGTAATATATCCTATCACGTGTAAACAATGGAGAAGTGGTTCTTTTATTGCATTAAATATTCTTCCCTGAAGTCAGGCTTAAGACATATGCTTTGGCACATTCCCCCCAAACCTACTCTGTTGTAGTCATTAACAAAATAGCTTCTTTCCATTGTCCAGAAAGTCATGTTCCCAGGAGACCATTATTGTGGTGACCACAGAGCCCAAAGATTTTTATGGGAAGATGGAGGAATAGGAATCCCCAGGATTCAGTACCTCTACCAGAACAATTAAACATTAAAAGTGTGAATTAAAAGTCTGAATCAACTATTTTGAAACGTCAGAGTTTAGTAGAACACCAGCAGCATCCAGGGAAGAGCAGAAGGAAGAGACTGGTAAATTGCAGTAAATATTGGTGAATTTTACTCTCCCTGCAGTGGCTACCATTGCCCACCTCAGCTTGCTGCAGGCAGCAATGAAATACTTAACCCTGGCCCCTGATGCAGCTTGCTGGTGCCAGGATGAGATACAAAGACCTAGTTCACCAAGATCCAGGTATGTGTGGTCTGTTAACTTGTCATTGTTTTTGATTAGCTACTTCAGATCACTGGGGGCCCAGCTCTGAGGGCAGCCATTATTCTAACTCACCTTGGGCAAAAGCGGTAGAGACTTAAAGATAGTACCTTTCCTCAAAACTACAGAAAACAGTTAAAGAAATGCGTTTACTAGAAACTACATTTATTGGGCAAGTACCGTATCAAGTACATACAGCTTCAAAGATCCATAGGGGAAGCTACTGGCACCTTTATTGGCCCCTCTGTTACCCCCTCACCAGTGAAGTGTGGAGTCAGCCAGTTCTCCCTTTGTGGGTCCCTGGCCTTCTTCTGGCTGTGAAAGACTGACCTGGGAAACTCTTCTCCAGCTCACCCCCATTCCTCCAATTCCCCACCCCCTGGCAAAAGCAACTTGAAACAATGAAACTTGTGTAAGAAACAATTAACCTGAGGCAAATACTTACCTGCTTTATTTCTTATGGTGTAACACCCGATAGAGGGAGAAGATCTGTTTCCTAAGGAGTAGAGGGGACATTTAAATTCCTATAAATAGGCAAACTCCTAAGGCCACTATCAAGCACAAGCCCAGGGCAAGACACAGGCTCAGAAAAGGCAGGGAGGATCCTGCACTTTGTTTTCATCTTGGGCTGACCTTCTTGACAGGAGGTCTGAACTCTGAAGGAGTTTACCATGGTAACCACAAAGAAAATATATGAAAAATATATCCAGGAAGAAATGAGAAGGAACTCAATATGGTACAATACCAAAAAACAAATACATATGAAAGTAGGTATTAATGGAAGAATTGAGGGTCAAAAAACATAAGACTTACAAGGACTAAATAGCAAAATGGCAGAGGAAAGTCCTGCATTATCAGTACTTAATTTTAATGTAAATGGATTAAAATCTCCAGCCAAAATTCGATATTGGAAAAGTGGATAAAAAAGCATGACCCAATTATATGCTGTTTATAACAGACTTATTTTACATTCAAAGGCATAAGCAGGTTGAAAGTAAAATGTTGGAAAAGCAAGATGCTATGCAAGTAGTAAGCAAAAGAGAGCTGGGGTGGCTATACTAATATCAGAAAAAATAGAGTTTAAGTAAAAAACTGTTACAAGAGACAAAGAATGTCATTATATACTGATAAAGGGTTCAAGTCAACAAGAACATATAATATTCATAAATATATAGCTACATAATGGCAGAGCTCCAAATATTGATAGATTTGAAGGGAGAAATAAATGGTTCCACATTAATTTAGGAGACTTTAGTGTACCACTTTCAATAATAGACAGAACATGTAGACAGAAGATCAAAAACGAAGTAGAAGACTTGAATGATACTCTAATCCAACTAGACCTAACAGACATATAGAGAACAATTCACCCAACAGTAACAGAATACACATTCTTCTCTAGTGCACATGGCTCACTCTCCAGGATAGGCCACGAGTATGGTCACAGAACAAGTACCAATAAATAAAAAAATATTGAAATCATAAAATGTATTTTATCCAACCACAGTGGAATGAAGGTAGAAGTCAATAACAAAGGGAGAAATAGAATTCACAAATATGTGGAAGTTTAAAAATATACTCTTAAACAATAGTTAGGCCAAAGAATAAATCATAAGAGAAATTAAGAAATATTTTGAAGTGAATGAAAATGAAAGCACAAATACCAAAACTTATGGGATGCAACAAGGACATTACTGAGAGGGAAATTTATAGCTTTAAATACTTACATTATAAAAGAAGAAAGATCTAAACCATAGACCTTACCTTAAAACCTGAAAAACTAGAAAAAAGAGCAAATTAAATTCAAAGTGAGCAGAAGGGAAGTTAATAATAATAATAATAAAAAAGATTAGCACAGAGATAAATGAAATAGAGTATAAAAAAGTAATAGTGATTCAACAAAAGCAAAAGATGACCAAATTTTATGCTGTTTACAAGAGAATTATATTAAATTCAAAGGCATAAGCAGGTTGAAAGTGAAATGTTGGAAAAACAAAATGCCATGCAAGTAGTAAGCAAAAGAGAGCTGGGGTGAAATTGACAAACCTTTAGGTAGATTGACAAAGAAAAAAAAGAGAACACAAATAACTTAAATCAGAAATCAAAGGAGAGACATTGTTACTGACCTCACAGACATATAAAGAATTATACAACAAACAGCTGTATGCCAACAAATTAGATAACCTAGATGAAGTGGACAAATTCCTAGAAATACACAAACTACTGATTCAAGAAGAAAGAGAAAATCTCAACTAACCAGTAACTAGTAATGAGACTGAATTATTAATAAAAACCTCCCAACAAAGAAAAGCCCAGGCCCCGGTCACATCACAGGGAAATATTGACAAACATTCAAAGAAGAATTAAATTCAAGCGTGACAAAACTCTTCCAAAAAATTGAAGAAGGAACACTCCCTTACTTTTTCTGTAAGGCCAACATCACTCTCATACCAACTTCAGATAAAGATACTACAAGAAAATAAAATTACAGCCCAAAACCTCTTATGAACACAGATGTAAAAATCCTCAACAAAATACAAGTAAACTGAATCTAACAGTACATTAAAAGAACTATACATCATGATCAGTTGGGATTTATTCCAGACTTTCAAGGATGGTTTAGCATAACAAAATCAATTAATGTAATACACCATATTAACAGAATGAAGGGGGAAAACACACACATAAGGCTCTTACTTTTTGCAGAAAAGGCATTTGACAAAAATCCAGCACCCTTCCTTGATTAAAAAAAAATAAACATTTAAAAAACTAGGAATAGGAGGAAACTTCCTCAACATGATAAAAGGCATATATGAAAAACACGCTGCTGGCGTTATAAAGTTAAAGATTGAAAGCTTTCCCTCGAAGATCAGAAATAAGACAAGGATGCCATTGACACAATGGTTATTCAACATTGAACTGGAAGTTCTAGCCAGAGCAATCAGGCAAGAAAAAGACATAAAAGGCATCCAAATTGGAAAGGAATAAATAAAACTTTCCCTATATGCAAATGACATAGTCCTCTATACAAAAAAATCCTGAAAAATCCACAAGAAAGCTCCTAGAGCTAAAAAAATGAATTCAGCAAAGTGGTGGGGTAGATCAATATCCAAAAAATCAGTAGTGTTTCTATACACTGATAATAAGCAATCTGAAGAAGAAATCAAGAAAAAATTCCATCTAACCAAGGATTTTAAAAACGTGTACACAGCAAACTACAAAACAATGATAAAGTAACCAAAGAAGACTGACATAAAAGGAAGGACATTCCATGTTCATGGATTAAAAACCTAAATATTGTTAAGATGTCAATTCTACCCAAAGCAATTTACAGATTCAATGCAATCCCAATCAACATTCCAACAGCATTCTTTGCAGAAATGGAAAAACAATCATCAAGTTTACATGGAAGGGTAAGGAACCCCAAATAGCCAAAGCCATCTTTAAAAAGATGAATGAAGTTGGAAGACTCACACTTTCTGATCTTAAAACTTATTACAAAGCCACAGTAATCAAAGGAGTTTGGTACTGGCACAACCACAGGCACATAGACCAATGGAAATGAATTGAGAGTTCAGAAATCAACCCTCACATTTATGGCCAACTGATTGTTGACAAGGGGGCCAAGTCCACTCATTTGGAAAAGAAAAGTCTCTTTAACAAATGGCCCTGGGAAACCCGTATGTCTGTTTGTGAAAGAATGAAGGTGGTCTCTATCTCACACCATAAACGAAATTAACTCAAAATGGATCAAAGAACCAGGATTATAAAACTCCTGGAACAAAACACAGGGAAGCATCTTCTTGACCTTGTGGTAGGCAATGTTTTCTTAGACTTTACCCTAAAAGCATGAGCAACAACAACAACAACAAAATAGATAAATGGGGCTTCATAAAAGTTAAAAACTTTTGTGCATTTAAGGATTTTATCATGAAAATAAAATGACAAACTATACAACGGGAAAAAAATATTTGGAAACCACATATCCGATAAGAGTTTAATATCCACAATATGTAACATTATCCTACAACTCAACAGCAAAAAGACTAACAATCCAATTTAAAAATAGGCATAAAACATGAACAGACATTTCTCCAAAGAGTATTTACAAATGGCCAGAAAGCAAATGAAAAGATGCTCAGCAGTATAGCTATTAGGGAAATGCAAATCAAAACCACAATGAGATACCATTTCACACCCACTACAATTACTACTCTTAAGAAAATGGAAAATTACATGTGTTGGAGAGGATGTGTAAAAATAGGAACACTCATTCATTGTTGGTGGGAATGTATAATATGGTGCAATTGCTTTGGAAGATAGTTTGGTGGTTCCTCAAAAAGTCAAAAATAGAATTACCATATGACCTGACAATCCTGTGTCTAGGTATATACCCCAAAGAATTGAAAGCAGGGACTTCAACAGATATTTGTACACTGATGTTCATAGTGGCATTGTTCACAATTGTCAAAAGCTGGAAGCAACCCAAGTGTCCATCAACTGATGAATGAATAAACAAAATGAGTTATGTGTAATATTTTTCAGCTGTAAAAAGGAATGGAGTTCTGTTACATGCAACAACATGGATGAACCTTAAAGGCATCATTTTGAGTGAAACAAGCCAGGCACAAAAGGACAAATTTTGCATGACCTCACTGATACGAAATAATTTTAACAAGCAAATTCATAGAGTCAAAAGCTAGATTATATGTTACAAGGGACCTGGATTGGGGTAGGGAATGGGGAGTTAAAGCTTAAATTGTATAGAGTTTCTATTTAGGGTGATGCAAAATTTGGTGATGGATGGTAGTGATGGTAGCTCAACATTTTGAACATAGTAATGGGATTGAAATATATATTTGAATTTGGTTAAAAGGGGAAATTTTAGGTTGTATATATGTTCCTAGATTATTTTTTTAAAAATCCGTAAGGATGCACAATATAAACAGTGAACCCTAAAGTAAAACATGAACTATACTTAATAGTCCAATTATAAAAATGTTCTTTCATCAATTGCAAGAAAAGTACCACACTAATGCAAGGTGTTAATAATGGGATTGTTATGGGAACTCTGTACTTTTGCATGACTTTTTTATAACTCTACAATTTCTCTAATAACAAAAAGAAGAAAGCCAGGATACATCATAGGTCAGAGGTTCCATTCAAAATGACCCAATTAGGGAAGTAGTTTGGTATTGAGCAGGAGTATTTAACTCTTTCCCAATCCATCTAAACAAGGTGGAGATTCAAAGCGGACTTTAGCTCACTGACCTGACTTTGTCTCTGTGAAACACAATGTTCCACTCCACTCCTAGATGCTGAAAAATGCAACAGAAAGAATAATGACTAATTTAGAATTTACTTTTAAAATCTGAAGTGGAATTTTTTGTATATATCAAAAGAGACTATCATAGCCAGTTATTTTTAACTCCAGTCCTCACTCCATCCTGCTTTTAAAATTCAATAAACATTTATTCAGCATGGACTAGGTAAAAGACCCTCTGCTAACATGAAAAACATGTATTCCCTTCACTTATAATCTGGTGACAAAAGATAGACAGACACACAATAACTATAACACAAGGCAGAATAGAGGGCTGTACAATCTACAAAGTATTTTTATGTATTTATCTTGTTTGAGCTTCACAAAAATCATTTCAGTTAAGAAGAGAATCCAAAATTCCAACCAGTCACCTTGAGTTCTCACTTTTTTCCCATGTGGGCAAGAACCAAGTCTGGTCTTTTCCATTTACCTCAAGGTACCAGGAACATAATAGCCACTGAATACTCATTGAACATACAAATGCATAAATAAATGAATTAATTAATGAAAGGTAAATGATAAGTCTTAACTGGAGGTGGGGATGGTAAGAGACAGAGGAATCTTCTGCGATTACTAGCTTTCTGATTTTGTTAAGTAGGTGGATATTAAGGACAGGATTTGGTGAAGGGAAGAAATATACAGCTTTGGAAATATTAACTAGAAGAGGACAAAAATGTTTGCCTGGGGAGGAGAAATAATGCTGTTGAGACATTTAGGCTGAGGCAACCATTAATGGGAAATAAATGGGTGGATCCAGAAGAGTCCATGCTACGGACATGGAATTGGAAGACAGCACCTGAAGTTCTTGGATGTAAATAAGTATAAAGCAAGCACTGACCATTGCACAGAACAAATCCTTTTGGGAATGATCCTTTAAGCACTGGGCATTACAAGAAAAAAGGCCTGTAAATGGACTCCCACAGCAGCTTTAAGTTTATAAGAAAAAGTGTCTTGAATCTTCCTTTGAAGACATTTTGGATAGCCTTTTTCTCCAGGTTTCAGATAGGTACATGAAGAAAATCAACAACAAATGTGAAGGTGAAAGAAGAGGGAGAGCAGGAAACTATTAAGGAATTAGAATAGGGTTAATTTAAAAGAAACACAAAGATAAACGATATTGAAGATATCTTTATTTTGTCTTTGGAAAGGTCCATTAGAGATGGGGAGGCTGGAGAGAAGAAGAAAGCAAGGAGCCTATGCAAGGGCCACAAGGAGTAAAGGACAGCAGCCGGGACCAGGGCTTGCTTTGGGACAGCCTCAGCCTCTGAAGGGTAGATGTTGTGATTCCTATTTCCCCAGAAGAAAATATACCCTGAAGGGGAAGTGATTGCCTGAGGATGTGCTCTTGCAAGCAGGGAGCATCAAGCCTAGAACTCTCCAAAGTCCCAGTTCTTTCCACTATTCCTTGAATGAACCATTCAAGAGTCGGAATTTGTTATGAAAATTCAGTATGTAAAGGATGAAAGATGTAGTAATTAGGAATTTGTTTGGAGAGTAATGCTATTTATCAATTCCTTTGGGATATTCACAAAAGACATATTTTACTTTGTGTGCATACACACACACATACACACATGCACACATATATAGAGAAAGTTGCTACCATGCCATGGTCAGTTAAAAGTACTTTTAATATTTCTTCTAGGAACAATATTAGGAACAACAAATTTCATGCAAAGTACAAAGTACTAAGTATGGAACTGTTCATTTTGATAAATGTGGGAAAGAACCATGTCATATGCAGGGAATAAAGGGGAACAGGTGGAATTTTGTTTAATATCCTTATTGTGGAAACACAACAGAAGTGACTGGAAGGCACAATCCAGACTAATAACATCAATAGGCTTTTTAATGCAAGAAATACCAGAGGTTGAATTTACTGTATTTTTAATCAGTGTCATAATGAATAGAACATACTTCTTTTGGAGTCAAAGTATCCTGTGTTCACATCTTGTCTCTATAACTTATAATAACTATAAGACAATGAAAGGGTGATTAAGTCTTTCTGATCCTCAGTTTCATTATGTGTAAATTGGTACAATTATACTATAAATGTAGATTTGTTTTGAGAAATATTGAAATGATATGCTTTAATGGGCTCAGCACAATGCCTGTATTTTATTATAATGTTATTAATAGTTGAAATTTATTTTTTGGAAAGACAGGAATTTTGGCATGGGCATATAAACAAATTCCTCTTATAGGAGAAGAAATGTCAAATATATTGAAGGTGATATGTTCCTTTTTTAGTAAACTAAGAGAAACAGAAAACGAGAACAAAAGGCCAAGCAAATATTCCAGGCCCTTTCCTATGTGGGCTTGAGAAACCTTAATGTTTGGAGACCCTCTGTAAAGGACTGCTACATCCTTCAACAGAGAATAGACCCTTCTGCTGATCAAGATTGCTGTATTCTTACATATTCTTAAGGGAGGCTCTCACGTAACTTCATTATATGACTCAAATTGTCGTCAGTGCTTCCCAAAATAAGCAACTACCTTTACTTTAGGTCTTCTAAAGATTGCCCCCTACTTGTATTTTCAAGAGTTTTCTACTATTGCTTTTCAGCTATTCTATGTGCTAATTCAGATGAACTGTTTTCTCTTTTCTGTCTACATCCTACTCCTTCCCACTTTGCTTTCTATTCCTTTGCTCAACGTGTTGCTTTTCCCCACTGTAACTTACTCCTAATCTTTCACTGTCTGCATTCATCCATACCTAAAGGTCCTGAGCATGACTCCTGATTCACAAAGACTTCCTGCAAGCAGAAATAATCCTACCTACTCTAAATTATTCTAACACTTTCTCTCTACTCATCTAATAACACTTGTTACATTCATTAGATTATATTTAAGTATTCTTAGCTTTTCTGTGAGACTGTGAGTTTATAGAGGGAAGGAATCACAGCTAATTAATTTTCATACTCCCACAATGTCTGACATATCGCCTGGATGCAATAAAGTAAACAGATAATTTTAAAAAGAAAGGAATTATTTGTCTAAGTTTCATTGTATATCCTGTATCTATTGCCATTTCAACTTAATTTCCAGAACTTTTAGGTCACCTGTTGTAGCCATTTGGCAGTTTGATGTAATTACGAATTCCAAAAATATGTATTGGATTATGCTTGTAAACTGGTATGCTAATGTGAGCATGATTAAGTTATGATTAGGGCATTAACTGGGCCACGTCAGTAGGGCTGAGCCCCACCCCTTGGTGGGTGGGGGAATCAAATATAAAAGGCATGGCAAGAACAGAATTGAAGCAGTTTTGATGTTGGAGTTTTGATGTTGGAGAGAAGGCCCCGGGATAGAGACGAGCCATTCACCTGAGAGTTCACAGCTGGCCTTGTGGAGAGAAACAAAGCCTAGAGAGCCTAATAGTCTACAGCTGACCTTGTGGAGGAAACAGAGGCGCTGAGCCCGGAGAAAAGTGCAGCCCCGGGAAGAGAGGAACCCAAGAAGCATGAACTGTGGCAAACGTCGGCAGCTGTCTTGCTCCAACACGTGGCAATGGACTTTGGTGAGGGAAAAAACTTATGCTTTATGGCCTGGTAACTGTGGACTTCTACCCCAAATAAATACCCTTTATAAAGACCAACCAATCTCTGGTATTTTGCATTAGCACCCCTTTGGCTGACTAATACACCTGTATCTCTCAGAACATGAAATAAACGTGGGATCTGTCTGTTTGGAGAGTGTTTGCAATTTCTATGTCATAGAATATTGAAAAAGCATCTTGACTTTGCAGCTATCACCAGAGGTGAACAGCTGTTCAGAAATTTTCAAGCTCTTGATTTCTTTGGCTGATGCCTATATGATCTCTGAAGCTTTGTTTCCTCTTTCAGAATGTTGGGAATAAGACCTTTCTCAGTGTGGCAGTTTGAGATTATTTATGAATCCCAAAAAGAGAAAGACTATGATTGTAAACTAATCTGTTCCTCTGGGTGTGATACCCTTTGATTGCGTTAGATTCACCTGAGATGTCTTTGCTTAAATTACCTGTTAAGAATAGGGTTTTGATTTAACCACATCAGTAAGGCATGTCTCAAGTTGAGTCCCCGTCCCTTGGTGTGCCTATATGAATGGACACTCACTCAAGAAGACACACAGAAGAGGAGAGAACTTTGTTACTTTTGATCCTAGAGCCACGGGAAGAGAGATGAGCCACTCGCCTGATAGTTTACAGTTGAGACTGATAAAGAAAGCCTGGAAAGACAAGAGCCCTATGCCAAGAGAGAAGCAGCCCAGGAAGGAGAGGCCAGGCAGAGAGAAGCAACCATCTTGCTTCAACACGGAGCAACTGACTTTGGTGCTTGGTTTGGACTCTTTCGGGTCTTGTAACTGTAAGCTTTTACCTCAAATAAATATCCTTTATAAAAGGCAAAGATTTCTGGTACTTTGCATCAGGCCCCCTTTGACAAACTAATACACTCAATATCATAAAAAATAACTTACAATTTTATAAATTGTAAATTCTTTTTAAATTTTTTACAGTTCTTAAGATTTCCTGTACTGCCTTTTCTTTTTCACAAACATTTTTTTGATAAAAATAAGATATTTGAATATGTTGTAGATATATTTAAATAATAATTCTTATGTGTTTTTAGCAGGCTAATGGTTCATTGTTCCTCCAATGCAATTGAAGAGCATATTTACATTTGATGTGTCTATCTGCAAATTTATAAAGAATATAAAAATAGCATATTCAATCTAGAACTCACTTTATATTCAATAGTATTACATATTTTCATTTATTTAGTAATCTGGGGTCTCATATCAGACAAAATTATATTTGTTGCTCTTAATACGTTGAGTGGATTAAGTGGTGTACTGTTATCATTTGAGATGAGAAAGCTTTTTAAAACTGTAAAGTGATACATCACAATAAACTATTCAGCTCAAAATTTTGTTTTAAGCACATTATATACGTGTGGTGCTGTGCCTGGGTATATTATAAGGAACACCCTGAATATGGTTCCTTGTACTCCTGGAGGTCAAAGTCTATAGCAGTTACAAGAGTGTGAGAAGAGACACAACAATGGGTGCAAAGCATTTGTTAAAACATATAAAATGGGAACTAATTATGCCCAAGCTCTAAATAAAAAGCTACTTAAATGAAGGAATGAAGTTTTTTGGCATGGACTGTTAGGTCCAAGGAGAGAGAAATGTGTATGCAAATCCACAAGGCAAGAGAGAACAGGTCACTTTTGAATGTAATCAAAGTGCTGCATGAATGGATGCTAGAAAATAAAGTAGGAGATGGTGAGACTGAAAGCTAGAGAAGTAAAAGCAGGGTAAAGGTCTTGGGGGCCCTGAGGTCTTGGACTCTAGCCAAAGGTGATTAAAGTGTTTCAAGGGCAGGAGTGCCAGGATGAGATTTCCATTTTAGAGAGATTGCTGGGTTTGTGATATAATTTTGAGAGACAACTCTGGAAGCAGAGAGCTCATTTAGGAGGATAGTGCAGAAATCTTGGGTAGAGGGGATGGTTGCATGGACTGGGAGAGTGACTTTGAGAACGGAAAGAAGGAATGGATGTTCAAGAAGTATAAAAGTTAGAGTAGATGGATTTTGGAACTTGTTGCTGTGGGGAATGAGAGGAAAGAATTAAGAATAATGCCTAGGCCAGTGGCTTGATCACTGAGTTTGGGGGCACAGGAATGACTGGTTTGGGACACGTTGAGTTGAGTTGCGGCGGGACATTACAGTAAGTAGGCAAATGGATAATTGAGTGGTCATATCTACATTTGGGGTGGGAATTTTTATTTAGGTGTCACATTGATGGCATTTTTATAATTTCAATTTTATAAACATATTTTTAAACCTATTTACCTATTTACAGTAGGATGAATACTCTATAAATCATTCATATCCTCAAATCCAAGGAATATATGCAGTTAATTATCTGATAATATTCAGAATATGCCTATAATAACACTTAGCTTTTAAAATTTCAAATAGCTGTTTTTCTTAGAATTTAAATTTAACTAGTTGGTATTCTTAGAATATGTTATATTGATAATATAGTGATTTCTTTCAAAATACTTCAGTTTGCTCTGTGTCTTATTTACTTTTATCTAAACCTTGTTTATATTTTTGAGTGTGCAATATACTATTATTAATCCTGAAGATCAATAGGAATACCTGAACATAAGAATGTGGTGATATATGAGAAAATATAACTTATGTAAAATATGAACTATAGTTAATATTGCAATGCTTTCATAGCAAAAATAAGTTGGTACTACATTAATTCTAAAAGTTATAAAAAGAATATCAGATTTGGGTTTGTGAGATATGAATATGAGTAAGCATTTTTTCTCCTCTTTTTTTCATTTATAAGGAGGCCTTGATTATGTCACTTAACTAATCTGCATTCATCTATGTATCTTTCTGAACACCAGAGGAACAGATGAGTTAACATCTGAAATTAGATAAGATGAAAGGGCCTAAAAAAGAACTGTTTAGGAGTAATTATTCTATAACTTGAGCTTTCTTTTTCTGTTCTTTTATATTTGTGAATTTGAAATAAAGTTGTTAATATAAAAGAAAAAAAAAAGGTACTGTGATCTTTCATTCCCAACTCTCCTCTCTCACCCTTTATTTTCACGCTAAGTAACTCGAAGGCATTCAGCCTTTATGGCTATGTAAGAGAAGTCAAGGTTGAGAAAATCATCCCTGGGTGACAAGGGGAAACAAAGAGAAGAAAATTTATCTCAAAAATTTATTTCTCTCTCTATGGACTCCAGCAGAATCTCATGCTAGCCATTCTAGAGACTGTCAGAGAAACATGTTCAGTGTTTTATCATAATGAGTGTCAAAAGTTTTCAATATCTAATGAAAATGCTTAACTGACAAAATCACTAGAGTTATTTCCCCTTTTTGTACCTTCAGGCAATGTACTAGATTCAGGAAGATGGTGTAATAATTTAGGACTTTTCCAATTTATACATTCAAGTAAATTTTGCCTTAGAAGGCTGTCAGCCAGGGAGAGCTTGCACTTATTGGAATGCTGGTGTTGTCACCCAAAACACTTTTGCAATTTTTCTTTGGAAAATGTCTTCAGAGACTTTGGCGTGTTCATTTAGCTTTCCTGTATAGGGACAAATTTCCATCCATTGATGGGATGTTTGATGAAGTGTGCGGTTCCCCATAAAGTACCTTTGAACCATCTAAGAGACCTAGATGAACATGAATCTCTCAGGTTAGGGTGCAGGGATTCACATTTTTGCAGGCTTTTCGAGTTCTCAATAAACCACAGCATTAAAAGATGATTTGGTAAACATATAACATGCTGTGGGGCCAAATCCAAAGGCTGTGCATAGTGAATACAAATAAGAGTCCAAGGTATAAATGACAGAAAAGTAAAGAGATGGGTTTTCTTGTGTTGCTTGTCAGCTGCATTAGGCTTTTCCAGATGAAGATTTCTAAATGTTTTTTTTTTCTTTCCAAATTATGGAAGTTGTATGTTTATAGAATAATCATGCATAAAATATAGGATTCCCACATACCACCCTATTATTAACAGCTTGCATTTGTGTGGAACATTTGTTACAATTAATGAGAGTACATTTTTATAATTTTACTATTGTCCATGGTTTAACTTAGTGTTCACTGTTTGTGTAGTGTAGCGCCATGGATTTTTGAAAAAAATTTTTATTCTGTTAACATATACAATCTAACATTTCCCCTTTCAATCATATTCAAATATATATTTCAGTGCTGTTAATTATGTTCACAATGTTGTGCACCTGTCACTGTAATCCATTGTCAAAACATTTCCATCATTCCAAATAGAAATCTTGTACATTTTAAACCTTAACTTCCTATTCCCTTATTCTACCTTGCCCTCTGGTAAACTATATTTTACATTCTTACTCTATGAGTTTGCTTATTCTAATTATTTCAAATCAGTAAGATCACACAATATTTGTCATTTTGTGCCTGGCTTACTTCACTCAACATGTCTTCAAGATTCATCCATCTTCTCACTTATATCAGGATATCATTCCTTCTTATGGCTGAATGATATTCTGTTGTATGTATACACCATATTTTATTTATCCATTAATCAATTGAAGGACACTTGTGTTTCTTCCATCTTTTGGCAGTTGAGAATAATGCCACTATTAATATTGGTGTGCAAATATCTGCTCAAGTCCCATTCAGTTCTTTTGGAAATATACCTAGTAGTGGGATTTCCAGGTCATATGGTAGTTTTATACTTAGCTTTCTGAGGAATAGTCAAACTGTCTTTCACAGCAGCTGTACAGTTGTTTTTGTCCAAAGTAACAATAGTTTAATGTCAAATACACTCTTTGAACAGCCTATCCTTGTTGCCTGTTGTGTGTTACTTCTCCCCTGTTTCAGAACACCATCTGTGGCAGTTAGATATAGTAATGAATTCCAAAAATAGATATGGATTATGTTTGTAAACCGGTATGTTCCTCTGGGCATGATTAAGTTATGATTAGGGCTTTGATTGGGCCACATCAGTAGGGTGTTGAGCCCTGCCCCTTGGTGGGTGGGGTCTCAAAGATAAAAGACATGGCAAAGGACAGAGTTGGAGGTTTTAGTTGGAGCTCTGATGTAGAGTCTTGAACTGGAGCCCCAGGAAGTAGGCATACAGAGGAGCTTGGTCGTGAGGAAGGAGAGAAAGCCCCGGGAAGAGACGAGTGGTTCGCCTGACAGTTCACAGCTGGCCTTGTGGAGACAAACAAAGGCTAGAGAGCCTCATAGTCTTGATAGCTGACCTTGTGGAGGAAACAGAGGAGCTGAGCCCAGAGAGAAAGGGAGCCCCAGGAAGAGAGCCTGAACCCTGGCAAACGTCAGCAGCTGTCTTGCTCCACAGGTGGCAGCAGACTTTGGTGAAGGAAGAAACTTATGCTTTATGGCCTGGTAACTGTAAGCTTCTACCCCAAATAAATAAAACCAACCGGTTATTGGTATTTTGCCACAGCAAATCTTTGGCTGACTAATACTCCATCCTAGAGAAAATATAGGAGAGATGTTGAAAAGTAAATTCTTACTTAGATGCATCTTTTTTCCCCCCTCAGGCAAGTGTTGTTGGCTAACTTAAAACATCCATCCAGGGCAATGATTCTGCCCTACCCATTGGAGATGTTATTTAACTAGAATTTTCCATGCCTACTTTGGTCAATTAATTAGATAACTATTAAATTTTCTTTTCCATTTATTAAAGACTCTTCCTGCTAGAACCTACCTCTTACTACAGAATTAAAGATTTGACAGTTAAGCAGTGGCCACAGGCAGTTTTTTGTTTATTTTCTTATGTGAAAGGATAGTGATATAAACTTAGAGAACAAATTATTCAAAGTTTACATTTTCAGTATTGTTGTCCCAGGTGGCTGCTACATCTTAAGTGTCCAAGTTCAGCTTTGGTTCCATCTTGGCATAAACAACAATATGAAATTCAATGACATCCAGGTGTGGTGATGGTTGATATTCCCCTGGGCATTGGAGATCTGCTTGGCATGTGTGAGAATTCATTTCTGAATTCCACATATTTGCATTTTCTTCCTTCTGCTCAGCACAATAGCTCTGCTGTGCTAAGAAATTTTGCTAACATCTAACTTAAAAAGATTTGGTTTATAAATTGAAGTCATCTTAATGGGATAGTAGCCAGATTTCAGAAGAGAGTTTGTAGAAGATTCCAAGTTCCCTCATTTGGACTTGGAGGCTTGGGCAAAACATTCACACCATGAGCTGCTTACCACTGTAGAGTCCATGGGAGCCATGTGCCTCATCAACATCTGGCTAATTCAGCTGCATCCTGTGCATATTAATGAGGATTTTAGGTTGCTAATTCAATCTTTGATAGTCTAGCTGTTCACATGGACAGATTTTTAAATTTCTCTAGACACACTTCATAATGTTGAGTTCCCTGGAGCAATTTCTAATTAAGGCAATAATTTTTCATAAGTTATTTTTGTTTTGTTTTCTTAAATGATTAAATTATATATCATGATCAGAAGAATAGAATAGATGCATGAAATCCTTTCTTTCAGTTGTCATAAAATAGAAAACACCCCCCCCCCCAAATAAAAAGAGAGAGAGAGAGAAATGTAAAGCACAAATGAAGGTGTCCATGTGGTTTCAGCTGTAGGTTCAGAAAACCTGTTTCTAAATAAGGACAGTGGCCAGTGTCATGGAACTGTTATGCATTTAATAAGAGAAAGTCAGGGAATAGGGAATAAGTAAGAGTTATCAGGTTTCTAACAGGTTCCCCAAAAATCCTAATGGTGGTTGTCTGGTTTTAACAGACTGATATGATAAATAATACATAATGGGCTGGCTTAAAAAATAAGAATCAATACATTCACCATTTCAGAGACCAGAGGTCCCAAATTAAGGCATCAGCAAGGCCATGCTTTCTTCCCAAAGTCTATGGCATCTGGTGCTGGCTTGCTGAAATCCTTGGGGTTCCTTAACTTGCATCTCTGCTTCCTGTCATATAGCTATCTCTTTCTCCTTGTGTTTTCTCTTCTGGTTACCACTGACTTCTGGCTTCTGGCTCCTCTGGCTGTGAATTTCCTTTCTTAATAAGACCTCTAGTCATATGGATTAAGGCCTACCTTAATTCAATTTAGCCATACCTAAATAAGGTCTTAGAAGATCCTATTCATAAATGAGTCCACACCTTAACTGATAAAGCCTCTTCAGAGGGTCCTATTTATAAATGAGTTCATACCCATAAGGTTGCAGATTAAGATCAAGAACATGTCTTTGTTGGTGTAGATAATTCAGTCTACCACAGTGATATTCTTGTTTTCTCAGATGTGGCAGTGAGGATATGGACCTTATCATCTCATGACTTCCTAGGAACAGGGAGGTCTGGATAGATACTGTGCAAAAACACTTTGCATTCCATCTTGCTTCTGATCATCTAAATATAAAGACTTCAAGGAGATGAAGGAAGAAGCATGACTGCCTTAGTTTATAGTGGTAGGAAGTCTAAATCCCATCCCTCTAAGGTTACTGCTGAACCCTATACCCTGAAACTATACTATATACTTAACTTATTGTCCTGTGTGAGTGTGTGTATGTGTATGTGCAGGGTGAGTTATGGTGCTTTCTCTCTGGAGGCAGGGAGCGGAGATGGTAAAGAAGGTCGTCTGTCCTGTGAAAATGTATTTCCTCATACCAGTTTTAAGGCTCCCTGAATTGTTCTTATCTTATTTGGTTTTTTTTTTTTTTTTTTGAGAATAAAGAAAAGTATAAAATTTATTTAAGGTTTACAAATAGACTTTAAGGCTCTATGAAGTTTTTAATTCTGACCTGAACCATGATCTTAACAACTATGATATCTTAATGACTCCCTTATGCACCATCAGCATCACATGAATAGACTGTGACTCTAAATTAGCAGCAAAACCCCTTTTTCCTCCTCTAGCCCAGTGTGTCCTTGTTTCCTTCCCCTACAATGATACCTGACTTTGCTTGACCTAGAATTCCTCTCCTCTAGGCACTTGGTGTCTTCATAACATTGAAGAAAATTCAAACAGACCAGCAAGGACCTGGGCAACTCTGCCATTAAGGCCTTGGTTTATATCTCTCATCCTTGGAAAAGTATAATTCCACAATGTAGTTATTGTCACCGATTCACTGAGATCTCAGTGCTGCTACTTTCCTGGCTACTCTAAACTACTGCAAACCTGGAAAGTGGAAAGTAAAACATTGTGTTCTTTTATATGTTAGAAAAATAAACAATGATACAAAACTGTATTACAATATGGTAATAAAATATTTGCAAATCATATATCTGATAAAGGACTTGTATCCAAAATATTTTTTTAAAAAATCTTAAAAGACACAACAATGGGAAAACAGAATTCAATTTAAAAATGGGCAAAAGATTTCAACAGACACCTTACCAAAGAAGATAGACAAATGGCAAATAAGCTCTTGAAAGAATGCTCAACATCATTTGTCATTAAGGGAATGCAAATTAAAACATCAAAGACATGCTACTACACACCCATTAAAATAGCTAAAAAAAAAA
>JAQZBX010002693.1:0-69971 GCA_029593785.1 Cabassous unicinctus
TTTTTCCATCCTTTCATTTTCAACTGATTTGTGTCTTTGGTTCTAAGGACAGTCTATTTTAAAGAGCATTGGGTTTAATCATGCTTTTTATCCATTCTTCCAATCTGTGTCTTTTGACTGGTAGTTTAAATACATTAATAAGCAATGTTATTACTGTAAAGACAGTACTTTCTTCAGCTATTTTATCCTTAGGTTTTTAGGCTATATCTTTTTTAGCCTTTTATTTTACCTTACTGATAATCTTCATTTCTTCACACCATTCAAAGCCTATCTCTCTTGTCTTTTCTTTCAGCTTGCAGAACTTCCTTTAGTATTTCTTGTAGGGAAGGTAGGTTTCTTGTTGATGATCTCTCTCAGTTCCTGTTAATCTGTGAATATTTTAAAGTCTCCCTCATTTTTAAAGGATAGTATTGCCAGATAGAGAATTTTTGGTTTGCAGCTTTTCTCTTTAAGTACCTTAAATATATCAGACCACTGCCCTTTCAGTTCCACCATGTCTGATGATAAATAGGCACAGCCTTATTGTGGATACCTTGTATGTGAAAAAGCACTTTTCTCTTGCTGCTTTCAGTATTCTCCTTTTATATTTGGCATTTGATGTTTAGATTAGTATGTGTCTTGGAGAAAGTCTTTTAAGATTTATTCTTTTCAGAGTTCATTGCATTTCTTTGACATGTATATTTAGGGCTTGCATAAGAGTTGGGAAATTTTCAGTAATTATTTCCTCAGATATTCTTTCTGACCATTTTCTCTTCTATTCTTCTGGGATATATATGGCATTTATTTTGGTGTGCTTTGTGCTGTCTTTCAAATCCCTGAGACCCTGTTCAATTTTTTACCATTCTTTTCTCTATCTGTTCTTCTTTGTGTAAGGTGTTGAATTTCCTCTCTTCTAGCTCATGGATTTTTTCTTTGCCAGTTCACATCTGACCTTACATTGTCTAATGTATTTTAATCCCTTTCACCCCATAATATATATTAGGTTTCATTTCATACTTTAGAATTCTTCTGGATGCTCATACATTGTCTTCTTAATATCTTTTATCTATTTAGCCATATTTTTTCCTTCATTTCCTTGAATTGATTTAGATTATTTATTTGAATATGTTTGATTAGCTTTTCCAAAGTCTGCATCTCCTCTGAAGTTTTAATTTGATAACTTGACTGACCCATATCTTCTTTGTTCTTATTATGGTTTGTAATTTTGTGCTGATGTCTAATCATCAGATTATCTTGATGAATTTACTCTGAAGGTCAGTTTCTTTCTCTTGTCTAGGGTTTCACTGTTGATTGGCTTTATGGTAAGGCTCTTCTTTGATGCTTAACCTGTCTTATTCCAAACCTTTATAATAGACTGTGCTTAACTGATCAGACTTTTGCAGCACTTCATCTGATACTCTCACTGCATATGTAATATGATTTTAAGATTGCACTTCTTGTGCAATTGTTTCATCTCCAAGAGAAAGCTTCCTTTCAGTGTTTCCTTCCCTGAGAAACTTGATCTGTTCTATTTGCTTTTGTTTAGCTTCTATAGTTTTACACACCATATATTGTCTCTAGTTAGAGGGTGAATTCTGGGAGGAATGTCACCCTGAAGAGGAATTTCCCTAGGTAGTATTTCTCAGCCAAAACAAGGCCAGGGATCAATGAAGGAGGCACAGACCATCTCCAAAGTGTCCTGGGCAGGGGATCAGGAAGGACACCAAAAGCCACTTTTATTGCCCCCCAAAGCTGTGTTTTCCTGTTCTGCCAATTAAATGCAGTCCTACTAACTGTCCCATTAAGCCCCGAAGAACCATAGCATAATTAAATCTCCAAAACATCCATATACCTGTCCAGAGCTGATTGAAACAATAACTCAGAGCCAGGACCCAGTGATGCAAATTTGTTAATCAAAAGTCATGATCAGTGATTTACTGTGGACTTTTATATCCCTTTCTGTCATCCAAGAGCTATCCAGGGACTGGAAGCCAAGGTGATCCACCATGCGAGTGAGGGATGGGATTGGAGAGAGCAAATCACTATTGTTTTCTGTAGTTTATCAGCCTCTAGCTCCTTGCCTGAATGCTGTAAAGTGTTCTTCTAGCCTTGGGAGCCCCAGGACCATTGTTTTGATAGTTACTGCCTGTTTCTTACTTGTTTGGGTGGAAAGACTGAGTCCTGGAGCTCCCTAATCTTCATTCTTCCCTAGAAGTCAGTTGAAGCCATGAATTTGTCCAAATCAAGGCCTCATCAAGGTGATGTTTTCTTCCTGACCTCTGGCTTCCAGTGATCTTAGATGCCTCTGTCACATATGTGGGCCACCTATGTGTCTGATATGCAGGACAATAATTTTACTTTGATTTTTTTTATCCATAGCCCTTTCAAAATATTCTATCCGTCTGAATGTTTAGTTTAAATAAGGGGGCTATGTCTCATTCTTATTTCTGGTCTTAAATTAGGTGTCCAATCATATCTTTTATTTCACTGATAAAATGAAAATGAAAGAACTGCTGGTACATTTTCACCTTCTTAATTCCTGAATGTTTACAGAAGTTATTTTCTAGTTTTTCATAAAAATCTCCTGTTTTTTTTTCTCTGTTTGTATGATTGAATTTTGTTTCATCTAATCAATATTTATTGAAGATGTTTCAGGTATTTTTTCTCCTTGTATAGACCCTCTATCTTTTCCCAAAGACTCTCCACAAATCCCAAAATGCCAGCTGCCTATCAAGACAGATGCCTCCCATGAGACATGCAGACAACTCTAAATTTTAAACCATGGACTTAATTGAATTAAAATATATAATAGAAAGTTTTCTCTAAACCCAAATAAGACCAGGAAATATTCATAGATGAATTTAGAATTCTTTTGTGTGCATATTATTCAGGGTTAACTGACCTATTGCCACTTGCACACATGTTGTTTGGAATCTCAAATGCTAAATCCTGGATGGTAAAACTAATTGGACTGATGCACGGTTTCCCTCTTTCTACAATAAACCTGATTTTTAAAAATGACTCCAAACATAGATCTAAATTTTCTAAAACCTATACCTTCACAGTGACTGTCATCTATGAAATAATTTCACAATAATCATCAGGCCAGTACTAACTTGATCAATCAATTGGACACTGAAAAGTGCCCAACTTGAAACATGAATTACCCATCACAGTCTACTGCTTTTCTATTTGGAACTCATACACACCTAATTAAATCATACTTAATCCCCAAATAAACACAGAATCATTGTCATACCTCTGCCTAACACGTTATGACTGTTCTGCATAAAACAGAAAATGCACTAACACTTTCCCCAGGAGAGGATGCAAGTCATTGTGTGATAGTAACTCTTAACCTGTAAATTTAATACTACAACATAAAATTGGTACAACTTGTATTCTATGATAAGATGATTAGAGATAGAAGAAAACAAAGATATTTACTTCATATATGTGTGTGTGTTTCTGTGTGTATGTATATACATAAACATTCTCATAACAACATAAGGGGAAATACTCAACAATTACATTCTTTGTTTGTGAAACAGTTTACAGGCTCATAGCTAGTATTTATAGCTACCTTCATCAGCTACCTATTCAATAACCCCTTTACCTCAGTAAGCACCTCAACTAATCATGCTCCTTTGATTAGTGGGGTGACCCACACCTTCATTCCTGAAGGATCTGTACCATTACTAGTCATGACAGAATTGAGCTGTTGTAGTTTTCCATTGACTTTAACTACAGGGCATGGTAGTACTAAAAGACATAAAAAAGAATCTCTTATATTCCAAACATACTTTTTTACATCACTTAGCAGTCTAAGTTCCCCTTGGTAATAAGGATCAATCTCCCCAGCCAGTACAGTAACTCCCTTTTTGCCTACTGAGTCAGAGGTATGAGGAGACGAGAATGACCACCTAGTAGTCTTATGTTCCAGTTCAATGGAATTATTGGTGTGTCTCCTGGTGGAGGCACTCCTCTCTTTGAAGAAGTGCTAAAAGTTTCATAGATAAGAAACAAAAATATTGCTAGTGGATTACATGGCTCATAATGGCTGGTGCCACTCCCATTTTCACCCTGTGATCCTGGGTCAATGAATCCTGGATATGGGAGAAACAACACCATAGAGTGGATCCTGAATTAGAGGCTATACAGTCTTTAGAAGAGCATTTATCTTACCCTGCAAGGTATTGCTCCCCTGCTGACATTGTGATTGAGTCTTCAAACTGTCATTCCATAGTTCTATCAATCTAGCTGATTCAGAATGATGGGTTAAATTGTAAAATCATTGAATCCCATGAGCATGGACACTCTGGCCACATTTTATTTGCTTTAATGTGATTTTCTTGAGCAAAAGAAATGAGTGTGGAATACCATTTTGGTAGAAGAGACATTCTATAGGACACACAGGTAGTAGTTTTGGAAGAAGCATTGTGTATATAGAAGGAAAATCATTATCCAGAGTAAGAGTATTTTCCAGAAAGAACAAAATGCTGCCTCTTCCATGATGAAAGTGATCCAATGTAATCAACCTGCCACCAGGTAGCAGAGTGAACCCTTTGGGAATGGTGACATATTGGGAACTGAGTGTTGGTCTCTGCCTCTGGCAGATTGGACACCCAGAATTAGCAGTATCCATGTTGGCCTTGGTGAATGGAGTCCATGATGCTTAGCCCATGCATAACATCCATCTGAACCACCATGGCCACTAATTTTCCCTGAGCCTTTTACACAGTGGCTGGGGAAAATCTGACTGGTATTGGCAAAACAGGTTATCCTATCCACTTGATTATAAACATCCACCTCTGCTAAAGAAACAATCTAGTGAGAATTCACATGGACAAAAATATGTGCAGTCTTTTCACCCATTCAGAAAGTTGTATCCACACACCTTTCCCAAACAATAGTCTCCAATTTTCCATGTTTTTTTCTTGTTTGGGTTTGCTAAAAGCTGCTGGGAGCAATATACCAGAAAGGGGTTGACTTTTACAATTGGATTTATTATATTAAATCTTACAATTCTGAGGCCATGAATGTGTCAAATCAAGGCATCATAAGTAATGCTTTCTCACCAAGTTATAGCTGTGGGCAATCAAGTATATAGCAGTGGACAATGCTTTATCATTTCATCTTTTCTCTATCTTTTGGGACTTGCCTTCAGCTTCCAGCTGCTCCATCTGTGGCTTTTACGTCTCCTGGGTTACCCAACTTTTGGAGGCTCCTTTCCAAGTCTCTACCTTTTTTCTGTGTATCTGGATTTTTATTCCTCCATTTATAAAGGACTGAAGTAAGAGGATTAAGACCTACCTTGTGTCATGACCTACTGAAGTGATCTAATCAAAAGGAAGATCCCATAAATGAATCTAAAAAAAAGGTCCCATCTATATTAGGTTTTCCAGAAATAATTGTATGAGCTTTAAGAATAGGGTTTTCTAGGGTCAGCAAAAGACCCAACCCTGACCCTTCTAAATCCCAACAACTCAGCCAAACTACTGGCCATAGCCCATGAAGCTGTATATAAGTGCAACACTTCAATTTCTCCTTCCCAGCAAAATAAACTACCAGGCAAACTGCTTAAGGTCTGGTCTTTGTGAGGATTTCCCTCCACAACTGTCTTTTATAAATATCCCAGAAAGGGGATGTAATACAGCAATTGCTCAATTTTGGGTGTTGTCTGTATATTGTGTATATGTTTGTTTTAGTTTGCCACAAGGCTGTCAATGCAAAGTACCAGAAATGGATTGGCTTTTATAATGGAAATTCTATTTAGAGTAAAATCGTACACTTACAGGGACATGAATTGTGAACTGTTCAAATCAAGGCTCAGCAGAGATGCTTCCTCAACAAAATCAGCTACTGGTAACTGGATAGCAAGATGACTATAAATCTCAGTTGAGGTCCATGCTTTCCCTTCCAGAATATACCATCACCTGTAGTTCAGCTGTGGGCAACCAGGCATAGGGCTTGTCTCTTTCTGTCTCTCAGTTTTGGCTGCTCCACTTTCTTCCAGAGTTCAGCTGATAGCTATCAGGCATATGACAGGGACTAATTATCTCCTCAGCCTGAGCTTCCCCATGCACCCAGCCCTTGGGAGCTTCATGCTTAAGCTTTAGCTGGTAGTGATCTTTGAGGCCTCCTTTCACATTGCAGGGTCAAAAATAGTGGTTTCCTTTCTCTTTTTGTCTATCTCTCTCTGTTTCTCTGTTTATATGAGACCCAGCAAGAGAGTAGAGACCCAAGCTGGCTGATGCCTTACTGACATAGCCCAAACAAAAGCATTAAAGTGATCTTATCAAGTAATCTAATCAAAGACCCCTTAACTGAATTTAATGCAATCAAAGGGTACCACACCCACAGGAATAGATTTGTTTAAGAACATATTTCTGGGATTCACAAAATTCCAAATGTCACAACTCTCTTTAGACTAGGCCCACATTTTCACTTCTTGTAAAGAACTCCCTAAGAAGCGTTAACTGTGGGCTGGATGAGAGAAGATAATGTGGAAGGGCTGGAGGCCATGGGCATTGTTTTAGTTTGCTAAAACTGCAAATGCACTATACTAAAAATGAGTTGACTGTTATAAAGGGAATTTACTTGGGGTAACATCTTCCAGTTCCAAGGCTGTGATAAGCTTCTTCAGAGAAGCTGTCTCATGGACTCCTGCCACATAAAATGGCTACAAAAAATGGTGGCTTATTACTGCCATGGTCCCTGTTCCCCGCCCCCCCCGGCTCACCTTCTTCTTGAGCTCAAGTGTGGTCAACCAGGCATATGGCTCATCAATTTCTGGGCCTCATCTCTTCAACTTCAGCTGTTCCATTTTATCCTTGTGCTCAGCTGTGGGCCATCAAACACACGGCAGGGCTTCTCTAATCATCTGTACCTTCTCTGTGGGGCTTAGCCTTTTGGGGGCATCAATCCATGCCCTTGTGCTCTGCTGAATCCAGCCTCCAACCTCTCACTCAGCTTCTGTTGGTTTATCTTGACCTCTCTCTCAGCTGTAACTGATCCTGTATCTTCTTTCATATGGCAGGGTAAAAATGGTAGCTGTCTTTTTCTCTGTTCCTGCTTTCAGGTCTCAGTTTATGTAAGATCCCAGCAAGAAGGTGAAGACCTACCCTCAGTCATGCCTCACTGATGTAGTCCAATCAAAAGCTCTAAAGCTATCTAATTAAAAGTGATTTAATCAATGGTCCCTTAACTGAATAGAATGCAATCAACACCACTCCACACACATGCACAGGATTGGATTATTTCCAAAAGCGTGATTTTCTGGGATTCACAAAAGACTTCAAACTGTCATAGGCATTGAGCCACTGCTTCAGTAACTTACTGTGCCTTCAGGGCCTACTACAGCCTGACCTCTTATAAGCCACTTCCATTTGATGATGGAGTGCTGCAGTGCATGTCCAAATTAATGGCTCAGTGAGTCAGGCATTTCATGATGGATGACTCATTTCTCATGGTAATTAGGTGGCTCTATGGCTAATCATTCAGTCTCTACTAAGACCTAGTAACAGACTAAAAGTTGTTTCTCAAATGGACAGTAATTATCTGCAATCAATGGCAAGATTTATCCCAATATCTCATGAGTCTGCACTGGTGATTCTCATTTTGAGCTCTGAAAAATGCTCCTAACTGCATCTCTGAATCCAGCTGATACTTCAAGCACCACTGGATAACCAGGAACATCATGGACCAAGTGACAAAACAGGTGTTTGGCAGTCTGGACCTGTTGTAGAGCCTCTTCTTATTCCAGTTACCACTCAAAACAACAGCATTTTGTTTTACTAAATAAATGGTCAGATTAGAACACCTAAATGACTCCAGATTGTTCCAAACTGCTTACAGGCCAACTAGGCATTCTGCCTCTTTGTAGCTTGTAGGACTGAGCAGGTGCAACAGATTAGCCATCACCAGAAAAGAGAGATCTTGACATTGCTCATTACTCTGGTTGTCTACAAATTTCATGGATGTGTAAGGCCCATGACATCTTGTTGACCTATTACCCACACACTGAATTGCAAATATCTTGCCAATAAGTCTAAATAGTTATACTTTTGTCTCACTGGGTCTAATTCACATAATATCTTCTATTTAGTAATCAGGAGTGATGAGTTTTCGAAAGGTAATTTGATTAACGTACCTGCAGACTGGATAATAACACAATGCTGAATATTTCCTATACCCATGAGAAACGACAGTGAAGGTAGTTTGCTGATCTTGCTAGCTGGAAGCAATTCAACAAATATTGGGGAAAAAGTATTTGTAAAATCAATAGCTTCATACCAAGTACCTGGGGGAGGTATCAATTGTTTCAAGCAATGATATCATATCTGAAACAGCAACTGCTATTTGAGTAATCACCTAATGATATGCTAATTTATGATAATCCACTGCCATCCTCCAAGACCAGTCCATTTTCTGCACAGGCCAAACAGGAATGTTGAATAGGAATGTGATGGAATCACCACCCATGCATCCTTAAAGCCATAAATGGTGTCACTAATATTCACCAAATATGTATGAATCTATTTCTTATCTCTATATTTAGCTCTATTGGTCAAAGTATCTATTTTTTCAACATACCACACTCTCTTGATTATCTTAGCTTTTTGAAATCTTTATCTAAAATCAGGTAAAAGGAGTCCTCTAACTTTATTCTTCTTCCAAATTGTTTTGATTACCTTACTCCTTTGCTTTTGCATGTAGATTGTAAAATCAATTTGCCTATTTCTGCAAAAAATGCTTTGCTTAAATTTTAATTGTCATGAATCTTACAGATCAATTGGGAATTGTCTTTAATTAATAGAACATTTTTTTCCTAATGGCTCCCTACATATATCATATGTTTTTATATTTTCTTCTTATTCAGCTTCCATGAACAGCATTACCTATCCACTGTTATAATCTCTTTGTATGGGTCCAGTTATCCACATATTTTTCAAAATTATTCATAGTTTCTTATGTATATAGGCAAATAGTAGTCTGCAGATTAATATATTAGATCCCCAAGATAAGGGAAGTCCATAGAAAACTCAGAACATCTGATCTTAAACTCTACCAGACTTCTAATATTCTAATGTTCTATCACAGAATATTACAATTATCTGTCTACTATCTGAATTCCCCTGTTAATATTTCTTATCCATAAATATATCCTCTCTGTGAGATTCTCAACGAGTTTCAATTACATCTCATGTCTCTTTGAAATGTAGCATATTAAAATTTAAATAAGAAGCATATTAAAGCAATGTTCTAATTTAGTCAGAGTAGTATTAAAATTTAACAACATGCCTTCTAGGGAACACACTTGGAAAAACAGAAAAGTCTCTTTACATACTTAGGGCAATAGAGCTGAAAATCAGAAATTTGCTTGAATTTCCTTGATGGAACATAATAGCATAGGGACAGTAGAAATAAGACTATTTTTAACTGTAAGGGAAATTACTAAAGAGAGAAAATTAACTTTCATCCCTCCATTTGATGTGTGCAACTTTCTTAAAATAATTTCTTTTTTTCTGACAGGATTATAAATGAATTTTAATGTAATTCTTAAGTAATTGATATAGAAGTAATTTTATTTAATTATTATTTATAAAATTTCAGTGTCTTTTAAGCTGCACAACGCTATAAAAATAATTCTTTTATATATGAGGGAATAGTTTGTCTTGTTTCTCGGTGATAATGATTTCAGAATTTTGAATGTCACAATGGGATTATATATACGGTGCAGTGGCGTAGTGTGTGGAGTCAAAGAAATTTGAGCTTGAATTCTGTCTCTGCTAACTAACTTTGTGACCTTGGTAAAGTATGTGTCAAGCTTGACATGCATTTTCTTATGAATAAAAGCACTAAATTATTTAGTTTTCAGATTGCTATGTAGATTATGTAAAATAATGTCCGCAAAATTCCTAATAAGAATAATAATGTGGTAGCTACAAATTTTCTTCTTCTTAAGTTTAATGTTTGTTGAGGAAATGGTTTTATTTTAGTCTTTCTGATTGATATGTTTTCTTAAAGTTCATGATCAAAATTTTTTCTAATCCATATCTCCTATTAATGTGAAATCAGCTACACATATACACAACCAGTTTAGTGATCCTGAAATATTAGTTAACAGGAATACATGTTGCAGAGCAGATAGATTGAAGTGACTAAACTCCAAATATTTGTTACATTTTTATAAATCCTTAGAGTGATATGGAGAATTTCTCTAGTGAGACATGATTTGCTAAAAAGCATGCCTTTATTTGTAAACAAATTTCTTGGTCTACAGAAAAGGTAAGCAACAAAGAACTGCCAGAAATTTATATTGTCAAGTGCTACAGGAGAATTTAAGTTAAACATATTATTTCATTGACATGTCCATTAGCAGAATGTAGTGACAAAGATGAATCATTTTTGTTCCTTAAAGCAAAGAATATTGGTATTTGCTGGGTTTATTCTCAACAGAATGTTACTTAATACATACATTTACTGTCATATATATAACTTAAAGAAGAAATATTGAGCTTCTGGTTTAGGGCCATTCATTTCTTAATGCTGTGATAAAAATCGTTGATTTTTATAACTTCATATTATTTGTTTTAAAGAAACTCTACACGTGATATCTTATTTTTATGCAGATTTCACATATTATCAAAATTAATTTAATACATGTATTTCAATGCACCTCTGCAATGACACCATATTCATAAAGTTTAATAGGACAAGCCTCAAAATTTTGGTCTTTGTTAGTTATTTTTTGGTTTGGAAAAATGCAATTACTTTTCCATGCTCACATGGTCAATAGGTGTTAAATCAGACATTGTAATATGAGGTTATAGTGGCAGACACTATTTCTCTACCAGTGTTGTCCCTTCTCTTTCATGCCAGTGAAGTGAAAGTTAAAGTTTTAATGGTGCTGAAAATTCTCCAGTGTGTGCTCATCAAGATGTATCATGTAATGGATTCCTTTAGAAAATTACGTACTGACACAATTAGTTGCTTGCATAATTTTATTTCCTTTCATTGTGCTTTTTCCTGTCTTCCTAATTTTTGTTTTGCCCCTAGCCTCTTCAGTAAATATTTCTGAACGTGTCCATTGACTATTGTAAAGAGTGAAAGAGACAGAGGGAGTAAAAGTTGGGGTAAAGCGAGAGAATGTGGAATTTTTAAAAAAAGAAATGGATTTTTGTTACACCCAAAGTTTACATTAATCCATACTTATATTATTAATTGATATGTTTACAAGTCATTTCATTAACATAACCACTTAAATTAAGTAAGAAATTATTATAAGATTTCATTGTGTGTGTATTTTCATGAAACAATGCAAGTTGTCTTAATTTATTCAGAAATTGGAATTAAGCTCTATTATATAATTTACTCTAGAATTCTCTGAGACAAATGAGCATATTTTTTCTCTAACTCCACAATTCAGAAGCTATTTTTCTAACTGTTAGAAAATCATTAATCTAGCTCTTTGAAAGCATTTCTAGGACATTTTTAAAACATTTGCACATTCCTTTCTTGAGATATGAATATCTCAATATGACAAAACATCAGTGAGTTTCATTTTATGGATAAAATTTAATTGTAGGTCTATGATAGCAGCCTGGCCTAATGCATTGCACAAGGTTTTGCCCTTCAAATCCTGAAAAATACAGGAGACAGCGAAGTAGATGATGTCAAACACTGTGGTTTGTTGGAGGAAAACAAAAGGTAACATGCTAAAATTTTGCTCCCATTTTATGTATCATGGATTTCGTTATATTCAATCATTAAAGCTTTCATATCATATACAGGTTCCACTTTAACTTTTTTTTTTTTTGGTCATGTACTTTTTATTCTTCACACTCCACTAAATGAGAAAGAGTTGGATGGCATAGGGAAGAATACTAGAAATCAAGCACTATTTGTTCCCAATATCATGATTAAATTCTTTCAGCAATAGCTTTTAGGAACTATTTAATTAGTAATCATTGGGTGGTGTTTATATTACAATTATTACAGAGACTACATGAGCAACTATAGTATATAATAAAATGATCATATTATCTTTTTGATAAAAACATGTCTCAAAATTGATGCAAGAATATTGCCCTGATAGTGAACATAAGAATACAGAAACACCGAGTATTGTCATAAAGTTAAAATTTAAACAACAGGGCAGTGGCTGTGACTCAATTGGTTGGGCTCCCATTTACCATATGGGAGGCCCTGGTTTCGATTCCTGGGGCCTCCTGGTGAAGACAAGCCGGCTGACGGCCTGTGTGGCGTGGTGAGCTGACACAGCAAGATGACTCAACAAAGGGAGACAAGCAGACCCAGAAAAACACAAAAAGCAAAATGGACACAGCAAGCACAAGCAGCAAGGGGGGAGCATAAATAAATAAATAAAAATAAAATGCTTTTTAAAAAAAATGTAAGCAACAATAATATTAGTACAACAAGCTGCAAACGTCAAAATGGGCAATATATTGATATGCATTTCAAGAAAGAAAACTAGAAAAAACACACATATCAATCATTTGTTTGCAAAAAAAAGGTGTATTTATGAACAGAAGACTTTCAGCTGCCCTGTTCACCACTATTCCTGAAAGACTAATGGAACCACATCACTGACAGGAAATAGCACTAAGCTGTTTGGTATGAAGGGCTTTTCTGAAAGACCAGCTGAAATTTGAATCTAACATCTCAAATTGCAGTCATCTGGAACATTTTGGTATTACATAATTTTCACATCTGCTAGTTTAAATTTAATAAAATCTTGTCATGTAAATATGGTTGCTCACCTTTATAATTACAATTAAGGAAAGGCATTTTATGCATATTGTAGTAAATATAGGACTAGAACTGAGATTTGTGCTTTCCACTATAACATTTTTGGACATAATACACCAAAATCATTTCTGTTTGTAAATTTTAGGATAGCATAAAATGAGAAGAGGATGTAGAAAGTTGATCAGAAATGAACAGGAAAATGAATACTTAATGTGACAGGTTTTTAAGACTCCTTTTGCCAACAAATCAATAATACTATTTCTTCTTATAATTTGTGCAGGAAAATTCACCCACTTGGACCAACTTTGTCATTGCCAATTGCATCAACTTCTTGGATTTCAGTATGCCTTCCAAGAAAAAAAGGTGAAGATATAACTGTGTAGTCAGGGTTTTTACAAGATATTGCCTTGAGGAGCTATAAATAGAAAAAGAAATGTCAGTGTTGCCATCTGATTTAGATACATATAGGATTCAGATGAAAAATTTGACTGAAGTCACTATGTTTATATTGATGGGCTTCACAGGATGATTTTGAGTTGCAAGTCTTACTATTTTTGTTATTTCTAGCAATTTATCTCTACTCAGGTAAGAAATTTGGGACTGGTTGTATTGGTCATTGGAAATTCTCGGCTCCACAATCCCAGGTACATTTTCTGAGGGTGTTTTCATTCTTGGATGCCTGTTATTCTTCAGTTATCACCCCCGAAATGTTAGTCAACTTCTTGACAGAGTATAAAGCTATTTCATTTCTTGGATGTGCAACACAGATGTTTCTTTTTGTTATATTTGGGATTACAGAGTGTTCTCTCTTGGCTGTAATGGCTTATGATCACTATGTAATATTTACAACCCACTCCTCTATTCATTTAACATGTGACCATGAGTTTATATGCCACTCACCTTTGCTTCCTGTGCTGCTGGCATTTTGGATTGTACTTTATACACAGCGGCCACTTTTAGCCTTTCCTTCTGAGCATCCAATGAAATTAGACATGTGTTTTGTAATATCCCTCCACTCCTTGCTGTTTCTTGTTCTGACACTCACATTAACCATCTTATACTCTTCTAGCTTGTGGGCTTTATTGAGATAACGACTATTCTGATTATCTTGATCTCCTATGCTTTCATTCTCTTGGCCATTCTGAGGATGCCTTCTGCTGCAGGGAGGCAGAAGTTCTTTTCCACCTGCAGGTCTCACCTAACTATAGTGTCAAGTTTTCATGTGAAAATCCTCTTCATGTATGTAAGGCACAGTTCCAACTCTGCTTTGGATCATGATATGATTGTGTCCATACTTTACACTATTTTGATTCCCATGCTGAATCTTATAATCTAGAGTTTGAGGAACAAAGTTGTTAAAGAGGCAATGAAAAGATTCTTTGAGAGACTGGTTTATAAATAAAGTAAAATTTCAGCATTGAGTAAAACAGAACAGAATGTTAGATATCAATCCATACCTCTTTGGTCAGAAACTATGGAAGAAAATGCCTTATTTTTAGTTAGTAGTTTGTGCATATCTTAGAATATTTCCAAAGAAAGTATTAATCTGTCTTCCAATGCAGGATTTTATATTTATAGTTAAATTAAGTGTTCTATATTCTTTAATTATATTCAAACTCACCCATATTAAATACTCATTAATTTATATTGATTTTGTTAGTCTTTGTACAATTTGATTTTCACTTACTATAATTATACATGTCCTCAGGAAAGGTCAGCTTGGTCAATCCTCAGCACTCTTTAAGAAGTAAGTCCTCATTTTGGAATCCCTGTGAAGGATTTCCTTATTTTTGCTCTCTTGCTTCATGTTTTCTTATCCTTTCAGAGTCATCCAGCCCTCTGGACATGACTTTTTCACTCTTTGATTCAACACAATAAATATTTTTCCTATTATTTACTTCTCTTTGTGCAAATACAGAAATTTATTAGATCCTTTATGAAACTCCCTCAACTAAACTGAAATGTTGTGGTAATATTTATTGAGTGTATATTTTGGTTCAGGAAAAATAAGAATATAGTTTAAAGAATAAGTTTCTACATTATGCTATTTACAGGTTGGCCAATAACTGAAAAGCTAGCTAGCCTAGCTTTCGGTGTTTCTTTGATGGAGATTCTTGCTCATTTCATAGCTCTTCCTTTATCCTGTATCTTTTAGAAATGTACATTCATTTGTCATCATTCCTGTTTCTGCCCTCTTTATCCTGCTTTGTTTAATTTTGTTTGAAGATTGCTTAATTTGGAGGGTGTTAGCAGTAGAATTTTGCAGTTCTTCCAATAAAATTCACACTTTCCCCATTAGGGATGATTGTCCTATGAGTCCACTACAACAATGCCATGAAAACAAGGTACACAAAGAATTATCTTAAGTCTAAATTATCCAATCCAATAAATTTCAGAACCTCAGTTTCTGTTAAGTCATGCAAAGAAATCTCATATATCTATTTTGAAACAAACCCATGTTTGGTTTCAGAGTGATTTTAAACTATATGCAAAGGTCCTCTTGAAAAAAAGTTTTCAGAGACAAAACTGTGCATAATGTGGATATCAAGTTGCCTTACAAAAAATTATACATATTTGAAAACACAGTATCTTAAAATATATTTTCTTTATTATGATATTTTTGGGTGAATTTTCTGCAATTAAATGAGGAACCTACTTCAAGAGTTTCTAAATGCCCATCTCTTTAAAATATATGCACTCCAGTATCATTTTATGACTTCTTCCATTCAAATCATGTCTTTAAGTTTTCAAAAAAAAAGTTTTAGTCATGGTTTCACCCAAGTTTTCCATTTGGGTTTTACTCTTTCAAATTAACAAAAATAATTTTTCTATGAGAAAGAGATGAACACTAGAACTGAGGATGCACTCACTTTAGCCTATTAATATCTCACCAATAATTCAGTTCACAAATTAGACAAATTGAAATCAAGTTAATCAGCATGAAAATTGCACTATCAACTTGGTTCCTAGGAAAGTAGTAGCAAAATGCTGGGAATAAACCATACCCATGATTTTTTATTTTTGAAATCAATATGGTAAAATGGTATTTTAAACTCTCCAGTTAGTAAGTTTTCAGTCTTCAAAGTTCACCTCAATTATCTTTTCAACATAAAGATTTCTTAGACTTACATTGCTACCATTGGACTTCTTTTTATCACTTAAAACACTAATCATTTAATATTTGTTGGTATGAAAGTTTGATTACAATATAGATCTATCACTACACTGACACTGTATCTTGAATAAAGGCATGGTTTTGTCTATTCACACATTAGAATCCCCAGGGCATAATTTAGTATCTGCAACATATTGCTTATTCAGTATATAATGAATAGTGTGTCAAGCAATGAGTAATAATTAATAGCAATAGTTAACTCTTTTATGCAGTTTATTCTTTAATGGACAATGTACATATATATATTTTATTTAAACCAACCCATTTCATCTCTGTAGCAATTCCAAGACAGAAGTCTATTGTTACTTATCATCACAAATAACAAGAGAAAACAGAGGCATATAAATTTTCAGTAATTTGCTCAAACTCACATAGCACATATAAGTGATAACAGCATTCAAAACTGAGTTTCCCGACTATAGAGTCCCTGCTTTTAAACAATTTTATACATAGAATTAATAAAAGGAAATGATCTTTTCCCTGTGTCAATGGATTATCAGGCCTCCTGACCATAACTTATAAAGTAAACGTGGTTTTCATTAAGCCACCTGTAGAAATAAGAGAGAAAAGAATGTTTTAAGAAGTAGGGGAGAATTGCTTTCACTAGACATGACAAATCTTTCAGAGGGTTGATACATGTAGAATTTGCAGGTTTTTTTATTTATATATATATGTACTTGGTTGTGAATAACGTGAAGATGTTAAAATTTGAAGTGGAAAATAAAAAGATGAAGGAGGAGGGCAATGAGAAGGAATAAAAGAAAGAGGAGAAAGAGAAGAATAAAAGAGGAGAAGGAATAGGAAGAAGTGGGTGAAGAAGAAATTTAACATTTGGAAAAGCAAAGTGGATGAGATCTTATATGCCTAAAATGATTCACAAGTTCCAGTACATTTTCAAGGTACAGAACTAGAACCCTTGAAAGATATTATATAGGAAAATATGGAGTTATCCAGAAAGGAAATATTTGAAGCAACTGCACTGGATAGAATGGAAAGAGGAATACAAAACTTCCACTTCTACTACGATGTAGAAATCTCAAAACATATTTCTCTGACTTTGAAAATTTGTAAAAACACAGATAATCTGAAATATCATACCTTTTCATGAGCTGCCCTAAATTTGAGTGTGCAATCATACAAGTAATTTGAATTCTGAAGAGGAGCAAGAACCTCAAAGAGATAAGACAAATGAATCATTTCCACCTTGTCTTTGGGTGGAAAAAAGAGGTAGCCATAGTACAAGTAGCTATGAAGAAATCAGCTCAATTGTAATGCAGTATTAAAGTCAAGTGTGGGCTAGAGGGGCAGTCTGAAGAAGAAGAGTAACATAGATTCCAGGGGTTTACATTCACCCTCAGTGTCTTCTCTGCAAGTATCTACTAAGTGTTCTTGAGAAAGACTGGGGGCAGGTAAGAATACCTTGCATCTCACAAAATACCAAACATCTGCCTTTCTTACCAAAGGTGCCACTCTTACTACTTTGCTAACTACAGCCTTGGTCTTACTTTAGTCTTAGCAATAGATAAGATTTGTTGAGATACCTAATCATAGAATTCCTTCTTTCTTTCTGAGAGCATTCAATCTATAACATGTTTATGTTTCCTTATATCCTCCCTTTCATTATCCAAACAAAGCCTAAATCCTATCATAGGTTATTTCTAAAACCCTCTTACCTAGAAACTGCACATTTCCTCATGTCCTGTGTTCTTTCTCACAGCATTGAGTAATAAGGCCAACTTGTTGAACCACAGGTATTCCTACTGTTTTTGATTAAAGAGCACTGACAATTACTAGATTAAAATATCTAATTGAGAAGATGTAAAACATATAGATACATGAAAAATTTCATCAGAGAGATGATACTATAAAATGATGTTCAATGAATGGCTAGAAATAAAATTTTACAAAGCACTCAGAGACAAACACAATATCAGAAATGAAAAATTCCTTCAACAAAGTTCATCAGTAGTGTCTTTTCTCAGTAGAACTGAATGTGATCTCAGTAGAACTGACAAAAGAATGAGTCAACTTGACGATAAATGGATAAGAATTGTCCAAAAGGAAAGAAATTTAAAGAAAAATGGAGCAGGGAAAAATTATCCAAGAGCTGTGGAAAATATCAAACAGTTTAATGTACATATAGTTAGAGTTCAGCAACAAGAAAAGAGAGGAATTCAACCAGAAGATATATTTCTGGAGATATAGGTCAAGAGTTTTCCAAAAATAAGCAAAGACATCAAAGTGTGGGGCTACAAATATCAGTGAGCCCACAAGAAGGATAAATACATAAAGAAAATCAACTGAACATAAAACACATTGAGATTCATCAGACTGACTGCTGAAAAATAAAGGTCAGTATACAATTACAAAGGCAGTCAAAGGAAAGTACATATCACATACAGAAGTAAAAGTCCTAGTTATTATAAGAGAGTTGCCATTGATAATGACAAAAGCCAGAAGATAATGGAAACATATATTTAAAGTACTTAAATATAAAAATACATTTCAGAATTAAATATCCACTGATATTGCCAATTGCATCAACATCTTGGATTTCAGTATGCTTTCCAAGAAAAAAAGGAACTTTCAAATATAAAAACAAAATAAAGATTTTTTTAGGAAAATTAACACACACATGCCCACATTCACACTTATGCTTTAAAAACTGTCCATGCAGGAATATGATAAAGAAGGAGAGTTTTGTCTAAACATAGGTATAAATCATGCTAAAAATGGAAAAATGAAGGTAAAATTTGATTTGTAAAATTTTAATGGCTTTAAAAATAATTGCTTAAAACAAAACCAGCTTGATGAACTGTTGGAATTAAATCATTTATAAAAGTAAAATTTATGTAAGAAAAATAACAAAATGGGAAACAAGAATTGAATTTTTATTTTACATTTCTAATTTTTAAAGTTATGTGTTTTTTTATTTTAGGAAGACTGTGATAAATTAAACATGCATATAATAATCACTATTTAAAAATTAACACAGTTAAAGAAAAAATTTAACACAACAAGGGATTAAAGTAAGGGTATCACTATAGTGGCAAGCAAATATTAAAAGGATTGTAAGAAAATGTGATAAACTACATTTAATCGTTAACTTTAATAATTTACAGGAAATGTACAGTTCCATAAAAGCTCACATCAGAAAAAAATATGTTACTACTTTAGTAATATGTTTACTAAAGGTATTGAATTTTTCCTAAAAATCATACAAATGACAAAAAGTCTGAAACTGTTTTCCCAATGTAAAAATATCATCTTTCCTTCAGTCTGGATGTGGACAGAATGCTATGTGAAACCTCTTCAACCATCCAGCAGAGGAAACATCTCAGAATATAGCAGAATAACAACATAGAAGAAATATGAGTTCCAGGATAACCTCAGAGAAAAAAGCCACCCACAAGCCTAGTAATCAAAAATCTGCACGGTTATACCCAACGATGATACTTTCCCTTATGTTGAGCCGCTCTCAAGACCTTTCTTACAACAACCAGCATGTACCTGACTAATGCACATTCTCTCTCCAGCCCAATCACATCACCGGCTAAATCATTCTTTCCTTTACAGAGTTCCTTCTTTCTACAAATAGGCCTATAAACGAATGTTTGAGAACATTTTGCAGCTATCTCCAAAATTACGCTGTCTTCTATTAAGAGCTCTAGTTAGGACTGCCAGCAACATAATCTCAAAAATCTGCTTACTTTTTAGTACTTTTTAATATAATAATAAAATAATATATCATATGTTTTCACTCTAAGAGTAGTAAAATGTTTTAGAAAAATTTTATATGATAAAATGGTGATAAAGAATGTGATCTCTAAAATCAATCTGACTGGCTTCGAATTTGAATTTGCCCTTTAACCTTTTGACTCACTATGAACTACTTATAAAACCTCTTTGTGTCCCAGTTTCATCATCCATAAAATTCACCCATTCAATACACTTACTGAAGCACTTTTCTAGGTGTTGGGAATACAAAATTGAACATTATTGGCAAATATCTTGTGAACAAAGAGATTTCAATGTGGAGGAAAATAGAAAAGAAACAAAAAGCATAAGAAAAATATATAGAATGTTAGATCTGGAAAACAGCCATGGATACAAGTGCAACACTGAGGAGAGATTGGCCATGTGCAAATTTATATAGACTTTAAGGGATGGTCTTAAGAGAAAGAGAATGAGAAAAGACCCATGTAGTTATCTTGGGAAAAGGAAGTTCAGGAAGAAGAAAAAATACAAATATTCCAGGCATCAGACCTAACATGTGTAGGGAAGGGTGATGAGGTCAGTGTGGCCACTCCAAATTGAACGTGATAGACACAAAAATAAGGAGTTCACAGAAGTAAGAAATAGGGGGCAAGATCATGGTGGACCTGTAGAATTTAATAAAAATTTTTATTTTTTTCTTAATGTGATGGGAATTCTTACAGGTTTTTGGAAGAAATGTAACATGATAGACCCTATATTTTAACAGCAACACAGCGGTCTCTACATTGACATAGACTAAAGGGGTACAAAGCAGAATAGAGGGAGACAATCTAGAAATCTGTGGCAATAATATAAAGACTGAGAGATGGATTTTTTGTCCAGAGTGGTAGTGAAAGAGATGTTGAGAAATAGTCACATTCCAAATACATTCTGTGCATAGAATCAGTATGATATCCTGATGGATTTGATGTTAAGTGTATGAGATAAAGAAAATGCCAGGTTGAGTCTTAAGATTTTGTCTGAGCCAGTAGGAGGATAGTTTTCCATTACCTGAGATTAAATTTTAGATATTGCAAGTATTTTCCTTAGAGTTATCTTGTGTAGATAAACTAAGTTAATTATATACATGGAATTTTTAAAATATTTTCTGGAATTCAGTAGGTGTTTAGTGAATATAATCTATTTTTACTGCTATTATACTACAACAATTATTTGCAAGGAAATCAAATGTTCATATTTTGTGATGTCCTATTCCAGTCTTATTTCCTTAACAGTACATAGAATTTTGACATACCATTATGAAGAAAAGGATTTTGTTTTAAAGATATTTCATACCTCATCATACATAAAATATGACATGCGCTGACATAAATAGGTCAAATAAAGGGCCAAAGTAAATAGTCTAGTGTTTTAACATTCTCCAATTATATATAATTAAAAGATCATAAATCTTTTCTAGAATATAAGAGTGCATGGTAGACTGAATTTAATGAAGACATAAGCCAATCTTGAATTTACTACTGTCTGAAAATTTAGAAAAAGTTGTTGACCATTGTTGTCAACAAAAACCAAAAACATACATTTTCTAAATCAGAGAAATGTACAAAAATGAATGCATGGCCAACACAGTTCATAAAATAGACGAAAAAATATAAAGGGCCTATAAATATAAGAAAAGACACAATGTCTGTAGAAGATGAGAGATTAGTTTAAAATATATATTATTAAAAAATAAATGCTACTCTGCTGAAATTCAGGGCTCAACTGCCACATTGATCGACAAAAAATTTAAAACTCTGGGACATATATTTTTCAAGTATAATGCTAACTATAGGTTCAAACAAAGGGGCAGAAGAGTCATGTGTAAAGAACCTATACATGAGTCTAATTCTGTTACATTAGGAACAAACCTTCCAAAGAAAGGCCCACTGACAGGGTGCTGAATTCCTGAGCTGTCTGCCCCACTAATAGTGTCTGGATGTCTCTAGAGCCCTCAGGAGTTCTGCTATTTGAGGCACTGTTTACTGTGGCAGTCAAAGAGATCCTGCTGTGATGTGCATAAGTCTAACATCTGGAATGACCTTCTGACTCACTTTGAAATCTCTTAGCCATAAAATCTCATTTTTATTTACCTTTTCCCCCTTATGGTCAAGATCTTTTTCTAGGTACATTGCTAGTTGGTGCTTGGTAATAATCCCTCAGTGCCAGGGTGGCTCATCCCCAGTGGGCACATACCAAGTGGGGGGTGTGGGGGGAAGGTAGTGTGTTTTGCAACACCTACTCTCCAGTTCATTGGACTCACCCAGGACAACTAACAAGGAGATGATGATGGACAACGCCCATCTCAAGGAACAAAGAGTGTCTGCAACTGCATGCAAGATCGTTCCACTCATCTACCCCATGGGATCTAAACTCCCCTCAGCTAGAAGCAGAGTGGGCATCACCATCCCCACCCCAAATCACCAAGATTTGGGAATGAAAAATGACCTAAAGTAGACTTATTATTATTCTACTATAGACTTATTTTTATTCTAGCAATGAAAGAACTCATCATTGATATAAAGGCAGTGGCCATCAGGGGTTCTGAGGGGT
This sequence comes from Cabassous unicinctus, assembly GCA_029593785.1. Lineage (NCBI taxonomy): Eukaryota > Metazoa > Chordata > Mammalia > Cingulata > Chlamyphoridae > Cabassous > Cabassous unicinctus. The sequence continues at coordinate 22,238 of JAQZBX010002693.1, forward strand.
TTGAGAGGGAAGAATAGGGGTAATATGAGGGCATTTTTGGAACATTGGATTTGTCCTGCATGACATTGTGGTGATGGATACAGGACATCATATATTTTGTCATAACTTACAAAATTGTGCAGGACAGAGTGTAAACTGTAATGTAAACTGTAGTCCATGGTTAGTAGTAATGCTTCAATATGTGTTCATCAATTGTAATAAATGTACCACACTAATGAAGGGTGTTGTTAATGTAGGAAAGTGTGGGAGGAAGGAGTGGGGTATATAGGAAACCCTTACATTTTTTATGTAATATTTATGTAATCTAGGGCTTCCTTAAAAGTAAAAAAAAAAAATAAAAAATAAATAAATGCTTATCAAAGACATAGCTAATTGCAAACAAAACCAAAAGGAATTGTAATAAATATATATTCTAGACACATAGATTTCAAAGAAAAATAAATCTTAATATAGTAATTTATAAGGATATTATTTATGATAAGATAAACATTTTATATGAATTAAGGATGTAGAGGAAAATATACACATTTAAATTATTTGAATAAGTTAATAAATGGTGATGAACTTGAGAGAATTCATTAAAAATTTAATCCTAAAAAAAGTTGAACTTTATTTTCATATTTGAAAAATAATATAAGAAAATAAGTATAATTGTACAAAGAATACCTTAATATTAATCAAAATATTGAAAAATCATTTGAAACATATTTCTAATAACCATTGTTTAGGTTTAAATAGAAATATTCAAATATAACAAAATAAAGAATATTATAAATAAAAGAGTGTTCTGCTATTAAAAGTGATAAGAATATGGTGATACACAGGAAAATTAAAACTGAAGTAACTTATAGATGATAGTAAACTGTAATATTGTAATATTTTGCAGAAATGACAAGAAGATATTCTTTGAGCAGCAACAATATGGGGGTAAAGAGGAATATGGGATTTTTCCTTTTGAAATAGTTAAAAGACTACAATTGAATGAGTTGATGACATCACAACTCTGATGAAAATGAGAGCCACGGAGGGTCCACCTTGAATATATTGTACAAAGTTTGGGACTGTGGAACACAGAAAACCCAGTGGTAGATGATGGACTGTGGTTACAGGACAAATATGAGAACGTTTTCTCATGAACAATAACAAATAAATAATACTAATATAGGATGTTAATATTCATGTGGGTTGGGGGAAAAATACACCAAATGTAAGATACAGGGGATTATATTTCATAGTAGTATTTTGATGATGCTCTTTCATGGTTTGTAACAATTTTTTTACAAGGCAAAGTTTTGGTGGCGGGGAAATGTATGTGAGACTTGTAAGATGATATGCATATTTATATTGTAATTTCACAAATTTTACTATACACATTCTTTATGTATGTTCATGTATGAATGATATGCTTCACTAAAATTATTTAAAAAATCACTTGAAGGGAAACGTATCTCTAATAACAAATGTTTAAGTATAAGAAGAGATAATCAAATATAGGAAAATGAAAACATCCTTTCTTAAACATGAAATCGTAGAGAAAATTAAAACTGCAATTCCAGATTGCATAGCAGTATTTTTTTCTTTTTTCTTTTTTAACAAATCAGGTTTATTGTTACATATTAATAAAGTATAAATCCATCCAAAGAGTACAAGCAATGGTATTCAGTGTAATCACATATTTGTGCATTCATCACCCCAATCATTCCAAGAACACTTTCATTATTCCAATAATAATAAATAAATAACAATCAAATAAAGAAAACTCATCACCTCTCAATCTCTCTATGCCTCACCTGCTGTACATAGTTGCTATTCTCTTTCCTTCTTTCTATATTTTGTAAAAACAGTCTTATATATGCTATATCCCCCATATTCGTATTTCACCTGAAGTTTTACTATCTTATACACACCCATGTTACAGTTTTTAGCTTTCCTTCTAGTACTATACATGACCTTAGACTTTCCCTTTTATCCACTGTCATACCCACACAATAGCACTGCTAATTACAAACACCATGATATGCTTTAACCATTTCTGTTAATTTCCAAAGATTTACAAACAATATTTTTTACCAATTCTTTACAGAATAACCCTCAGTTTTCCACTCTCTACCCTCCTACTATTTTCTGCTGACCAGATTCTAATTATTAACTCCATGAGTTTACATGATATATTTAGTTCATAATAGTGCAATCATACAGTATTTGTCCTTTTGTGTCAGGCTTGCTTCATTCCATATAATTTTCTCCAGGTTCATTCATGTTCACGACTTCATTTCACCTTACCACTGCATAATATTCTATTGTGTTTATATGCCACAATTTGTTTATCCATTCACTGGATGATGGATACCTGGTTTGTTTCCAGGTTTTGGCAATCGTGAATAATGCCTGTAGCAGCATTTTTAAAAGGAAATAACAGCAATCTACCTGATGAAAATTTATGGGATGTCACAAAACTTGGATTCATTATTAATTCTTAGCTTTGCAGCTTTTCTCTATTAAAGTTCTGAGAATATAACAATGAATAATTTTTTAAAATTACATATTTAAAGAGCATTAACTTACAGAAACCAGGATAAAAGAAATATTTTTTAATCATACCAAAATTTTAAAAAGGCATAATAGTTACTAAAGCTTGCTAATGCATCATTGAATAATAGGGTTTCAAAAGATTAGCAGGTAGGCACAAGAGAGGCATAACTGCATGCAGATATTTAACCTCATGAATTTATAAAACATCAGGGCTTAAAGCATTGCGATGTGAGAGTATTTTATTTCTACCATAATACTTCATTTTGCTCCAAGACCAAAGTTTTCTTTTAAGCTGTTTATTTAATAATAAGATTATCCAAAAATATTTATAAAACACCAGTGAATATTTCCATAACAAAAGCTATTGTGTATTTTACATATTTGAAGACCATGGCCTTTAAATTCCTTCTATTCATCATCTGATATGATCTTTAAAGTAAATCTATAGAGTTAGAATTATTTTTCTTATACAGTTGAAGGATTAGATTTATATTTTCAGTAATATACTAAAGGATATACAGCAAAAAGCTGCCAGATCTAAAATCTACACTCTGAATTTTTCAGTCCAATGCATCTCTCTTTAAGATTATGCTGTATTTCCTCTCTTTAGAATACATTACTTTTGAAACTGCTCTCCATAATAAAAATCTCTGAAATTGGAACATGCCCTGGGATTTCTATGATACAGTTTGAAGGATATCACCATATTTTTGCTTTTTACATATCAGTTGCCCTTAAAAATCACATACATTTAAGCCACAGATTTAACACATATTTCATGTCTACCAATATTGTGGATATCTAAAATTATAATTTTGGGAATGTTCCAGATCATGTGTGGTCAAATAGAGAAATTCTCAACAGAAGTTCAAACTAATTACAGATTGCTACTATATTTTGAGAGACACCACATAAACACCCAAATAGCAAAGAAAGAAGAAATGCACTTAAATGTTCATCACTATCATTCCAATTGCTTTAACCCTTTTCTCTTCTGCATGATTCAAAGGAGAGCATTTTTCATCTCTTTGTTCGTAAGACTATAAATGAGTGGATTCAGCATGGGGATTACCATAGCATAAAACACAGAGGTCACTTGATCCCTTCTAAATGGGAAGGACTTGTTTGGTCTTAAATAAGTAAAAATCATGGTGCTGTAAAAGATGACACCCAGGAAGTTGGAGGCAGAAGTAGAGCAGGCTTTGTGCTTTCCTGAAGTGGAATTAATTTTCAGGATGGTAGACAGAATAGACCCTTAAGACACAGAGACAATGGTAAGAGACACCATTATGCTTAACCTACCAAGAATGAATATCATGATTTCCATGTCACGGTTGTCAGAGCAGGACAGGGCTAAAATTCTCTGACAGGTTAAGTCACAGAAAAAGTGATAGATTACATTGGAGTTGCAGAAATGCAAATCATTCATGTAAACAACATTGAGTAATGATTCAATAAAGCCAATCATACAGAACCACTGGTTTGTATGATTCATTCATATAGAACCCAGTGATGAAGCTGCAACAGAGTGTCCTGGACAGAACAGGGTGATAACAGTGTTGCAGATAGCTACATTGTGATCATAGGCCATTGAAGAGAGAAGGAAACATTCAGTGACAGCCAATAAGAAAAAAAAAAAAAAAGACATCATGGGCTGGGTGAAGCAGCCCATGAATGAAATTGTCTTGTTGGAAATCACTAAGTTCTCTAAGGTTTTAGGTGTTATATCGATGAGTAACTGAGGTCAAGGAATGACAAGTAACTAAGGGAAAAAGTACATGGTGGTGTGAAGCTGGAGATCCAAGTGAATTATCAGTATTATCCCTGAATTCCTTTGCAAAATAATCAGGTAAATCAGAAGAAACAGCATAAAGAGGATCCATCAGATCTCTTCAGAGTCTATCAATTCCATAAGGTTGAAATGAGGCACATTTGTGGTATTCCTACCTCCCATAGAATTCAGCTGTTGTAAACTGTTGAGAAATAAAAAGGGATATTTGGTATGAATGTCTTCAAAACAGTTTTTGTTTATAGGAATTAATTGGCATTTAAAAAAAATTAATTTAGCTATTTCAGATATTCTTAATTAAGAGTTGTTTACAAAATATGACTGAAAAAAATCTGTTTGACTACCAAATATAAATTAGGTATTAATCAACATTTGGATATTATTTAATAAGAGTTTAATATTGCACAATTAGAATCAACATGACACTATTATAAATACATCCATTAATGAACACATTAATCTAGATTAAAATATTATATAGTAGATATTTTTATTGTGCTCATTTTCAGATGAGAAAAAGGGCATCATAAGTTAAATGATTTATCCAGAGTCACAAACTTTAAATATTGTTGGTTCTGTGATTCTACCATGATTGTTTAGTGCAAAGATCATGCTCATAACATTATATTTCTACTTACATTTTATTTCAAAAAAAAAAGTCTCGTTATGTAATAAACAATGATAGAGTTTCAATACATCATTCATGTTCTTTTGTATCCAATATTATTTAAAACAAATGAAAGGTCAGAAATTAAAACCTGAGGTATATTAATAATAATGAGCAATCATTACTATTTATTTTCAGAAGATATTTGTAACATATTATATAATCAAAATTTTTCCAAAAATATTTTTCAATATATGTTCATTGCTTGAAGACTCTGATTCCATGAATTCTATATTTCCTTTTCCACAAATCCTGGCATTACTTAGCTAATGCCGACATTGTACAAAAATGTATATGTACATTCTTCTAATAACATTCCCAATTTTTGAGATAAACTAAAATAATTTAATTTTGAAGTTAATTCTTACCATGAATCAAAGTTGGTGTAAAACTTCTTCAAGCCTTATCTTTCTAGAAATTTGTCCACCTCAAGTTTTTCTCACAAATAAAAGATGTAAAACATTTAAGGAGCCTGGAATTTCTGATATTTGGTTTCTTTCATGTAACCAATATTTAATGTTTTTAATATATAGATAGATTAGAGAGGGGGGGGGAAGTGAGAGAGATGTAGGAAGATTTGAGGTAATATAAATCAACATAAAAATTTTCTTCAGGTCCTGGTCAAACAAAATGTTCACCTGAAAATTATGTCTCACAAGTATACCAGTATACTGTGTACACAGACATAGCAGAGTATTCCTTGCCTTTCATAATATAAGAGATGCCATGATAATGTCATGACATCACTTACATTGAGGATTTCTGATAATGAAATATTTGGACATCTCTGGGACTAATTTCCAAGAAGAGTGCTTGACATGATGACAAGGATAAAGGTTCAAGGACTAATACAGTCATGTTAGATTTGTAACAGAGAATTGCCTTCCCCTTAGAAGTTATATAAATTAGAACAGCAGTTTTTGGTATTCCTTTATGATGCTCTAATTTGACTTGGTAAAAGAGTAGATATATTTGAAGTAATTCTTAATCTGTTTCAGAAAGGCCCAATAGTTAACTACCAGAGATGAAATAGCACATTATTTCCCATGAAATAGTTTTATATTTATAGATAGAACACTATTAAAAGATTATTGATTGTTCATTATGCAAAAATTATTATACAACAACATTCGAAAAAGAAATGAAAATTATTCATGAATGTTATTATTCTTTAGTTGTATTTCCTTTGAAGAATTTTCCTTTATTCATAATATAAAGTTTATTTATATGTATACTTATGTGTTAATATAATTTTATCACATGAATTTTCAGTAACACTCTGATTTTATTATTAAATATTTATAATAAACCTTCACTTATGTTATAACAGACTTTTGTAAAACCCAAAATTTCAAGCCTTTTGCATTGGCTGCTGCAGGATGATTAACTTATTTCTAGAAGTGCCCACAAGCTGAAAAATGGGATTTTTTGAGGTATCACAAGGAAAACATGGTCATATGTTCTAGTCAGGTTTTGGAGCACCAACTAATTCAATAACTGAGCAGATATAATGTTGTATTTAGCCACAACAACGCCCATGCTATTTGTTTTATTATTTTACTTGATTGGCTCTTATTATATTAAAAGAAACATGAGATAAGAAAGTAAAATCAATGCTGAAATGCGTAAAGATTTTATTTTATGACAATAATGGCCAAAATCTAATTTCCTCTATTTACAAGAGGTGAAATGCATTCCTGCAAATCCATTAAATAATGATATTGAAATCAATTTTCAAGTAGATTTAGAAGAAAATCATACAAGAATTCATTGTTCGATGGACACTTGGTATTTTATTTTTATGAAGGCTGCAATTACAAAATACTAGAAATGGGTTGGCTTTATAATGAGAATTGATTAGGGTAGAAGATTACAGTTCCAAGTCTGTGAAAATGTCCAAATCAAGGCATCATCAGAGTTGCTGTCTCAACAAAGCTCAGCTGCTGGCGATCCTGGACTTCTGCCACAACGAAAGGCAAAATAGCTGCCTGACTTTGCCTTCTCTTCCAAACTCACTTTTACCCGGAGCTCATCTTTGGGCAATCAGGCATATGGCTCTTCTCACACCTCTCCTCATTGCTTCAGATTCACCAGCCCTGCTGATTCCAGACCTCAGCCTCTCTGTCAGCCTTTCAAGGGTTTCTCTATCTTTCTGTACCTGTAAACAATTTGGAACCCCCTCTCACATGGCCGGGTAAAAGCTTACGCTTCTTTTTCTCTGTGTAACTGATTTCAGTCCTCAATTTGTATAAGACTCCAGAAAAAGGATTAAGATCCACCCTGAATTGTGTGATCGAATCAAAAGCCTTTAATTGAAGCAATCTAATCAAAAGTGATCTAATCAAAAGATCCCTTGACTAAACCTAAATAAATGATTTCACATATGATAGACTTAGGCACACAGGGATGGTTTGGCTTAAGAACATATCTTTCTGAATCCACAAAAAAATTCAAACCAGGACATTTGAGTCGTTACTATCTTTTGGCTCTTATGAATAATGTTGCTATGAACATCAGTGTGCAAATATCTGTTCAAGTCCTCGCTTTCAATTCTTTTGGATATATATCTAGTAGTGGGATTGCCAGGTCATCGGTAATAGTATACTTAGCTTTCTGAGGAAGTGCCAAATTCTCACTTTCACAGTGGCTGCACTATTTTAAAATGCTTCATTGTTGTTTTCATTTGTATTTTCCTAATTCTTAATGTTATTGAACATCTTTGCATATGCTTTCTGGTCATTCATATATCTTCTTAGAAGAGAAGTCTATTCAAGACATTTGTTCATTTTTTAACCATTGTTTTTTCTTTTTGTTGTTAAGTTGAAGGAGGTCTTTATATATTTTTGATATTAGATCTTTATCAAATATGTGGTTTCCAAATATTTTCTCCCATTTGATAGGTTGTAGATTTAATTTCATGGTAAAGTCCTGTAAGGTGCAAAACTTTTTAATTCTGATGAGGTCCCATATATCTATTTTTTCTTCTGCTTCTTGTGCTTTGGATGTAAAGTCTAAGAAACCATTGCCTAACATGTGGTCCTGAAGAGGCTGACTTAGAATTTTCTCTAGGAGTTTGATAATTCTAGATCTTATATTTAGTTCTTTGACCAATTTTGAGTTGATTTTAGAATACAGTCTTAAGTAGATGTCCTTCTTCTCCCTCTCTCTCCTGTTTTTTTTCTTTTGCATATAAACATACAATTTTCAAAGCACCATTAGTTGAAGAGACTATTCTTTCCCAATTGAGTGGATTTTGCCACCTTGTGAAATAACAGTTGGCTCTAAATATGAAGATTGATTTCTGAGTTCTCATACTGTTTCCGTTGGTCTATATGCCCATCCCTGTGCTTGTACCATGCTGTTTTAATTATTGTGGCTTTCTAATAAATTTTAAGATTGAAAAGTGTTAGTGTTCCAATGTCATTCATATTTTCCAAGATATTTTAGCTATTCAAGGACACCTACCCTTCCATGTATACTTGATTTTGGGTTTCCATTTCTGCAAAAGTTTTTCTACCTATGATTGGGATTGCATTGGGTCTATAAAATGCTTTGGATAGGATTGACATCTTAATGACATATAGTTTTCTAATCCAAGAACAAAAATTCCTTATACTTATTAGGTCTTATTTGACTTCTTTTAGTAATATTTTATGGTTTTTGGTGTACAAGTCCTTTTCATTTGGATAGAACTATTCCTAGATATTTGATACTTTGATTTACTATCATGAATGCAATTTACATCTAGATTTCTTTTTCTGATTTTTCTTTTTATAGAAACATTATTATTTTTCAGTGTTGATCTTGAACCCTGATACTTGCTGAATTCATTTATTAACTCTAGGTATTTTGTTGTGGATTTTTCAGGATTTTCTGTACATAGGATCATAGTATCTGGAAATAGAGAAAGTTGTTGTTCTTTTCTTCCAATTTGAATGTGTTTTGTTTATTTTTCTTGCCTAAATTACTCTGGCAGGTACTTAGAATACAATGTCAAATAACAGGTGACTGTGGGCATCATTGCTCTGTTTCTGATCTCACAGGGAAAGCTTTCAGTCTTTCACCATTGAGAAGGATGTTAGTTCTGTGCTTTACATATAAGCCCTTTATCATATAGAGCAGGGGTTTTTAACAAGGAATCCATGAGCATGCATTGAAATTAAAAAAAAAAGAAAAACATTATTCTTTTGTGGATGTGGTGGTGTGAATGTGATATATTTATTAAATAATACACAATATAGTGTGGACTTAGTAAGGGATCCATGGTTTTCTCCTGACTGGCAAAGGAGTCAGTGGGGAAAAAAAGGTTAAGAACCCCTTATAGAGAGGCAGTTTCCTTCTATTCCTGTCTTTCTAAACGTTTTTAATCAAGAAAGGATGCTGGATTTTTTCAAAAGCCTATGCTGCATCAGTTGAGATGACCATGTATTTATTTTCCTTCATTGTGTTAATGTGGTGTATTACATTGATTGTCTTTATGTTTAAACAACCTTACATAAAGGTGATAAATCAAACTTAATCATGGTGTATAATTCTTATAATATGCTGTTGGATTTGGTTTGCTAGTTTTCTTGACCATTTTTGTATGTATATTCATAAAGATATTGATCTGTAGGTTTCTTTTTTTTGTGATATCTTTATCTGGCTTTGGTATGAGGGTGATTTTGACTTCAGAAAAATGAAAAAGTGCATGGTCCCTCCTCTTCAGTTTTCGAATAGTTTGAACAGAATTGGAGTTGAGTCTTCTAGGAATGTTTGGTAGAATTTCCCTGTAAAGCTGTGGTCATGGGCTTTTAATTGTTGGGATGTTTTTGATTACTGATTCAATCTGTTTAGTAGTAAATGGTTTGTTGAGATCTTGTATTTCTTCTTGAGTCAATGTAGGAAGTTTGTTTGTTTCCTAGAATTTATGCATTTCTTTTAAGTTTTCTAATTTATTGGCATTCTGAGAGGAGGGGAATGCTTGAGAGGACTTTTTAAAATCAGTCTTACCCAGCAGGGCCCCAAAATACCCCATGGAGGGGATCAGGAAGCATACCAAGAGCTTCTCTGATGGCTTCATAAATTGGAGCTTTCCTGGCCTGCCCAGCAAATACAGCCCTTCAACTAACTGTCCGCCACAGCACAGAAGAAATACTATGTCTTTAAATCTCCACCACCCCTGCCCCTTCATGGGAAAGTTTGAAACAATGACAGCTGCAGTCCTTGACCAGGTGGGTGGAAATGATGGCTTATCCTAGCTTTGTTGGAGATGTGTTGACATAATGGCTGCCCTCAGAGCTGGGGCCCCAGCAATCTAATGCAGCTAATAAAAAACCATGATCAATAACCTGCTATGCCCACACCTGGACTTGGAAAACTGGACTTGCACATCTATTTTTGTCACTGGAGAGCTGATAGAGTGGGGGATAGATACCAGTAGTTGCAATATGAAGAGAGCAATTTTTAGTTCTTTACCAAAATTGACCATCTTCCTCCTGCTCTTCCCTGTTTGCTGTATAGTTTTCTTCTGGACTCCAGAGTTCCAAGTATTTGTTTTAGACAACCCATACCTATTTAATTGTTTTGTTGGAAGGAGTGAGTCCTGAAGCACTCTCTACTCCATCATTTTCCCAACTCATATATATTTTATAGACATCATAGAGTTGGGACTTACTTTTTAATAGTCAATTACAGGGCATTTAATAGGAGTGTTTAGTAAACTTGCATTTAAAATAATTATTTATGTGCTATTTTCATTTATGCCAAATCTTTTTAATATTCTACTTCTCTCTTTGCTCACTTTTGGCTAAAATATTTAATATTAAATATTCTTCCGTCACTTTGATTTTTTAACCTACTTCATTGCACTATATTGCTATTGTTTTCTCTAGAGAATAAAATTTGCATCCTTAAATTATTTTAGTAGTCTTAATATTACTATGATGTCTTTTAGGCAAAGAAGAGAGCAGCATAGACACTCCAGGGTCAGTTTTCCTGCAGAGTCTTTGAAAAATTACAATAAAAGACCAAGACATCTATTTCAGTTTGCTAAAAGCTGCTGGAAGGAATATAAAAGAAATGGGCTGGCTTTTTTATTTATTATTTTCTTATTCTAAAAAGCTGTGAAAGTGTCCAAATCAAAGCATCATTAGGAGATCTTTTACCCCTGAGCTGCAGCTGTGGGCAATCAGGCACATGGCAGCATCCCCTCCTCCAGGCCTTGTTGCATTCAGCTTCTGGCTAAAGTGGCTTCCTCTTAACTTCTGTGTTCCATTGATTTTAAATTCTGACTCTGAGCATCTTCTTTCTCAGGTTCTGGATTCCTCTCTTTCTCTGCAGCTTTTTTTCTGTGTCTGTATCTTTTTTTTCATTTATTTATGAAAGGCTCCAGAAAAACTATTAAGACCCAAACTTAGTCAAACAATCTAGTGAAAAAAACTTAACTAAAATAATTTCATCAAAAAGTCCATCCTACAATAGGTTTACATGCACAGGAATGGAATAGCTTAAGAACATAGCTTTCTGGCATCCACAAAAGATTCACACCACCAAATTTTACCCTCTGGACCCAAAAAATATATGTTCTTTCCATATACAAAATACATTCATTCCATCATGATACTTCAATAATGTTGAATCATTTTAGTAACAGTTTAAATTACAAGTCTCACCAAAATTGGTTATAGGTATATAAATGTTGGGGCAAATTTCTCCTCAAGCAGTAGACTTATAAAAGTGAGAACAAGTTATCTAATTCCAGTATACACAAGAGGGACAGCCATAGAATAAAATTTCCCATTTCACTAGGGAGAAATTGGAAGAAAAACAAAGGTCATGGGTCTCAAACAATTCCAAATACCTGCAAGACTACTCCATTAGATTTCAAGTTCTGAGTGTCCTCTATAGAGCCATGGTTTCTTCTCCTTGGGTTCCAAAGAAGTGGCCGTCCTACCCTTTCCAAGGGCTTGCCCAGTGGCCATGTTCTTGGCTCCACCCACATCAAGCATCTGATCATAGCCAAAATCTAGGTCCCACCCTCTGAGAATACTGGAGTAATGGCCAGGTACTCCCAGTCTTCAGTGCACAAGTTCAACTCCCTCAGAACTGTGGCGTGTGGATGAAACTCTCATCAATACCCAGAGTATGTGCTAACTCTCTCTGAAGCATGGAGCAGCAAATTTTTTCCTGAATCATGGAGTAAAAGGTCTGCCTTCTCCAATCTCTGGGCCATACTGTCCTTTTCTTTCATACATGGTTCTTTCTGTGGGCCCTAGAAGATGTCTTCATTCCAGACCTCTGCTTCTGTTGTACTGCCTTTTGAAGTAATTTTTTCCTTCACTCTATCCCCTTTCTGTCCCTGTTAGTTCAGGCTGGTAGTGGCAGGGGTCCTCTATTCATCTGTAGCTTATCCTTGGGCTTAGCCTCTTGGGAATCTTTTTCCATGCCCCTGTGCAGTACTGTATCCAGCCTCCTGCCTCTCTCTCAGCCTCTGTGGGTTTCTCTTGACCGTTCTATCAGCTATCACTGATCCTGGAGTCCTCGTTCTTAAAGCAGGGTAAAAATGGCAGCTGTCTTTTTTCTCACTGTTCCTGCTTTCAGTTCTCAGTTTATATAAGACACCAGCAAGAGAGTGAAGACCTAACCTGGATCACACCTTGCTGACATAGTGCAATCAAAAGCCCTAAAGCTATCTAATTAAAAGGGATCTTATCAATGGTCCTTTAACTGAACCAAATGCAATCAAGGCCCTCCCCCCACACACACACACCCACAGGAATGGATTCATTCCAAGAACATGATTTTCTGGGATTCACAAAATAATGTCAAACTGTCACAGGCATTAAGCCACTGCTTCAGTAACTTACTGTGCCCTCAGGGTCTACTAGAGCCTGATCTCTTGTAAGCCACTTCAATTTAATGATAGAGTACTGCTGTGTATGCTCAAATTAATGACTTAGTGAGTCAGATATTTCAGGATGGGTGGCTTATTTCTCATGGTAATTAGTTGGCCCATGGTTAAATATTCAGTCTCCACTAAGGCTCAAAGTAGGCAAAAAGCTATTTCTCAAATGGACAGTAATTATCTGCAATGGATGGCAGATTTACCCCAATTTCCCACATGTCTGCAATAGTGATTCTCATTTAGAGCCCTGAAAAATGCTCTTAACAGCATTTCTGAATGCAGATGACACTTCAAGCACCATTGGATATGCTGGAACATTATGGCTCAAGTGACAAAACATCTTGCTTGGTAGTCTGGACTTGTTGCAAAGCCTCTTTTATTACAGTCCTCACTCATACAATAACATTTCCCTTAACTCAATAAATGGTCAAGTAGCACACTCAAATCACTCCAAAATGCTCCAAACTGCTGACAGGCCAACTAAGCATTCAGCCTCTTTGTAATTTGTAGGATGGGGCAGATGTAACAGATTAGCCATCACCATAAAAGAGATATCTTGACATTGCCCATTCCACTGGTTGCCTATAAATTTCATGGATGTGGAAGGCCCCTAGTGTTTGGTTGAATGTATTACTCATCCACTGACATGCAAATGTCTTAACAATAAGTGTAAGTAGTTGTACTTTTGGCTCAGTAGCTCCAATCAGCATAATATCTTCTGAAGACAATTTTTGAAGGACAATGTGATCAATGTACATGCAGACTAGATTATAACATAAGGCTGAAGATTTGCTATACCCTGAGAAAGGACAGTGAAGGCAGTTTACTGATCTTTCCAGCTGAAAGCAATCCAACAAATATTGGGGGAAAATATATTTGCCAAATCAATAACTTCATAACAGGTACTGGTTATGTGTCAGTTTTTTCAAACAATGATACAGCTGAAACAGCAGCTGAAATAAGAGTAATCACCTGATTTAGTTTATGAAAATCCCTTGTTTTTCTTTTTTTTTTTAAAGATTTATTTATTTATTTGTTTATCCCCCCCTTGCTGCTTGTGTTTTACTGTGTCCATTCTCTGTGTGTTTCTTCCGTGTCTGCTTATCTCCCCCTTGCTGTGAGGTCTTGCTGCATCAGCCCACTGCGCCACGCGGGCCGGCCAGCCTGCCCTCACAAGGAGGCCCCCGGAAGCAAACCCGGGCCTCCCATATGGTAAACGGGAGCTCTATCCATTGAGCCACACCCGCTTCCCTGAAAATCCCTTGTTATCCTCCAAGAGCCATCTGTTTTCTGCACAGGATGAATAGGAGTGTTGAATAGGAAAGCGATGGAATCACCACCTATACATCCTTCAAATCTTGTTGGTGGCACAAATCTTCACCTGATATGTAAGAATCTATTTGTGATTTCTGTATTCAGTTCCATTGGTCAATGTATCTATCTTTTCAACTTACTGCCCTTTCTTGGCTTTCTTAGCTTTTTGATATCTTTATCTAAAATGAGTTAATGGGAGTCTTCTAACTTTATTCTTCTATTTCAAAATTGCTTTTATTACCTTATCCCTTTGAGTTTGCAAATAGTTTGTAAAATCAGCTTATCTATTTCTGCAAATAAATGCTTTGCTTAAATTGTAATTGGTTTGTGATGAATACTATATATCAACTTGTGATTGCCTTAAATTAATAAATGTCTCCCTACATATATCTTATGTTTTTATATTTAGTTTTTATTCAGATTCCATCAAAAACATTACAATTCACCATTATAATCTCTTGGTGTGGCACCCAGGCATCATGTATTTTTCTAATTATTCTTAGTGCTTCTTATGTATATAGGCAATTAGTAGTCTGTAGATTAATATATGAGATTTCCCATTCAAGGAAAGACCATAGAAATCTCAGAAGATGTGGACTTCCACTGTACCAGACCTCTAATATTCTAATGTTGTATCATATAGATCATTACAATTATCTGTCTACTACCCAACCTCCCAAGTTAATACTTCTGATCCATAAGTATATCTTCTCTGTGAGATTCTCAATGAATTTGAATTATATCACATGACATTTGTAATTGTAGCCCATTAAAATTTTTAAAAGGAGCATATTAATTTTATTAAACATTTGTAAACTTTTATAGGTTATGCTTTCATATTTTTTATTATGTACATTTGTGTTGAATTTTTCAGGAATTAAAAAGGCTACATTTCCAGCAAGAGGAAAGTGGATTTCAGGGAATTTACATTATTAATCTAATGACACATAGGTAATACATATCAGACCTAGGATTATATAGTAAAACATAATTATTAGATTACTTTTCAAGCTTTATGGTATAGTTTTTCTACAGAGGTATCATTTTTTAATTAAGAGCCAAAGTGCCTGTATATAGTCACTTTTCTGATGTACTTTTGTTTTTCCAGAAACAGTCATTGCCTGTTACAGGGGAAAATAACTCATCTTCTTGAATTTCTATTGCAGAAGAGCACTGTGTTTTCTCTTTGGGAACCCCTGTGGACTTCAAGAAGGGGTTATTAAGCTGGTATAAGTACCCCATCTATAGCGTATTGTAATTGAGTGACCAGTTCAGTTCCAGAGGTAAAAAGAAGTGTTTTTCATCATTTACACAATATTTTAAAAGCTATAACCTTGAATCTCAAAGTAGAGCAAGATCTTTAACTTTTAAATTTGAAATGGAATGGTCTAATTTAACCAGAGTAGTATTAAAATTTAACAAGATGCCTTCTAGTGAATATTGTTGTGATAATAGGAAGGGCTGTCTACATACTTAGATCAATAGAGCTGCAAAACAGAAATTGGCTATAATTTCCTTGATGGAACATAATAGCATAGGGGCAGTAGAAATCACACTATTTTTAATAGTGAGAGACATTATTAAAGCGAGAAAATTAACTTTCATCCATCCATTTGATGTGTGCAATTTTTGTATCAATTTTGTTTTCTTACAGGATTATAAATGAATTTTAAATTCATTAGTTAGCTAATTGATCTAAAAGTAATTTTATTTTATTCTTGTTAGTAAAATTTCATTGTCTTTTAAGCTGCACAACTTTATTGTTTCTGGGCAATAAAGATTCCAGAATTTTGAATTTCACAATGGGATTGTATATATGGTGCAGTGGCTTAGTGTGTGGAAATTTGAGCTTGAAACCTGGCTTTGATAACTAACTGTGTGACCTTGGTAAATTATACATTGAGCTTGGCTTGCATTTTCTCACATTTAGAGGGTCACTCAGTTATTTAGTTTTCAGATTGCTATATAGATTATACAAAATACTGTCCATGAAATTCTTAATAGGAATAATAATATGTGGTAACTGCTATCACAGATTTTCTTCTTCTCAAGTTTAATATTTGTAAACTGTTCTCATGGACATCCATTATTTATGATTTCAGGCTTCGTGAGAATTGAGGAAATGTTTTTTCTGAGAATTTCAGAATGATATTTTCTTATAATTCACATTCCATATTTTTTAACCCCTATCTCCTGTTAAAGTGAAATCAGCTACACATATACACAACTGGTTTCATAGTCTTGAAATGTTAGTTAACAGGAATACATGTTTGCAGAGCAGAGTTGAGGAAATGGCTGAAGTCTATACATTAGGAACCATGTTTCCAGATCCTTAGAGTGATGTAGGGAGTTTCTCCAGTGACACATGATTTGTTAAAAAAACACACCTTAATTTGGAAACCAATTTATTGGTCCACAGAAAAGATAAGAAAAAGAGAACTGACAGAAATTTATATTGTCAAGTGTTATGGGAGAATTTAAGTTAAACATATTGCTATTTCATTGACATGTCAATTAGCAGAATGTAGTGACAAAGGAATCATTTTGGTTCTTTAAAGCATAGAATATTGGTATTTGCTGTGTTTATTCTCAATGGAAAGATATTTAATATATATATTTATTAGGATAAAAATCATTGATTTTATAACTTCATAGTATTTGTTTTACAGAAAGTGTAGATTTGATAACTTACTTTTATGCAGACTTCACATAAAATTTAAAAAATACATATATTTTATTGCACCTCAGCATTAATCACTCTGCAATGACACCATGTTCATGAAGTCTAGGGCAATCCTGAAATTACTGGTTATTATTAGTTATTCTTTGGTTTGGAAAAATTGCAGTAATATGTTTGTCAAGATGTATTAGGTAATGGATTCCTTTAGTAGACTCTTTTGAAACTTGTTTTCAAAATTTGTTTCCATAATTTTATTTCGTTTCACTGTGCTTCTTCCTATATTCTTAATTCCTGGTTTGTCCTTAAACACTTCTTTAAATATCTCTGAATATAGTGCATAGATTCTTGTTAGAGAGACAGAGAGACAGAGGGAGGAAAAGTTGAGGTAAAGAGAGAGAATGAGTGTTTGTTTAAAAGAAATGTATATTTGTTATGCCCAAGCAATACATTAATCCTTACCTATATTATTAAATCATACATTTATAACTCATTTCATTAAAATATCCACTTAAATTAAATTAAAACCTATTATATGATTTCAATGTGTTTATATTTTCCTGAAACAATGTAAGTTGTCTTATTTTACTCAGAAATTGTAATTTAGCTCAATTATATATTTTACTGTAGAATTTTAACTCAAATGAGCATATTTTTTATAGCTCCACAATTATGAAGCTATTTTCTCTGTATTAAGAAAATCATTCAGCTAGCTTTTTGAGACCATTTCTAGGAAATTTTTAAAAAAGACTTGCACATTCCTTTCTTGAGATATGAACATCTCAATATGACAAAATATTAGTTTGTTTCATCTTATGGATTAGATGAAGTCAAAAACTTTGGTTTATGGAGGGAAAATGAAAGCTACCATGCTGAAATTTAGACCCTATTTTATGTATCATGTAATTTTTGTATTCAATCATCAAAGCTGTCAGTTAATACACAAGTTCCTCTTTAACTTTTTTTGGTCATGTATTTTTATTCTTCACTCTCCACTGAATAAGAAACAGTCAGATGGCATGGGGAAGAATACTAGAAATCAAACACTACTTGTGCCAAATATCTTGATTAAATTCATTCACCAAAAGCTTTTAAAAACTATTCAATTAATAAAATTTGGTGATATTTATACACAATTATTTTGAAGGCAACATGAACAACTATACATAAATAATGAAGTGGTTGGACCATATTTTTGAGAAAATTACATCTCAAAAAATAATGCAAAAATATTGCCTCAATAATGAGTATATGAATAGCGAATCACTGTGTATTGTCATAAACATAAAATGTAAACAACACTGATAATGGTACAATAAGCTGCAAAGGCCAAAATGGGAAATATATAGATAAACATTTCAAGAAAGAAAATGAGAGAAAACACACAATTCAACCCTTTTGTTTGCAGAAAAGTTGCATCTACCATCAGAATACTTTCCGCTGCCCTGTTCACCACTATTCCTGAAGGACTAATGGAACCACATCTTTGCTGGGAAAAAGAACAAAGGTGTTTGGTATGAAGGGCTTTCCTGAAAGACAAGTTGAAATGTGAGTCTTAAATCCCAGTTTGCAATAAATGTGAACATTTTGAAATTACATGATTTTCACAACTGCTTTTTTAATTCAATACAATCTTGTCATGTGAATGTGGTTGCTCACTTTTAAAATTACAACTACTAAGGAAAGATATTTTAGCAAATATAAGACTAGAATTGAGATTTATGCTATCCACTATAACATACTTGGACTTAAAACTTCCAATAATCATTTCTGTTTTTAAATTTTAAGACAGTGTAAAATTAGAACAAGATGTAGAAAGTTGGTCAGAATTGAAATGGAAAATAAATACTTAATTTGACAGATTTTTAAGGCTCCTTTTGTCAACAAATAAATGACACAATTTTCTCCTATAATTTGCACAGGAAAATTCACCCACTTGGACCAACTTTGTCATTGCTGATTACAACAACGTCTTGGATTTTAGTATACACTTCCAAGAAACAAAGATGAGGACATAATTGTGTGGTCTGTGTTTTCACAGGATATTGCCTTGAGGATCTATAAATAGAAAGAGAAATGTCAGGGTCGCCATCCGATTTGGACATATAAAGGATTCAGATAAAAAATGTGACTGAAGTCACTATGTTTATATTGATGGGCTTCACGGAAGATTTTGACATGCAAGTCTTACTATTTATCTTATTTCTAGCAATTTATCTCTTCACTCTGCTAGGAAATTTGGGACTGGTTGTATTGGTCATTGTGGATTCCTGGCTCCACAATCCCATGTACTATTTTCTGAGTGTGTTGTCATTCTTGGATGCCTGCTATTCTTCAGTTATCACCCCCAAAATGTTAGTCAATTTCCTGACTGAGTATAAAGCCATTTCATTTCTTGGATGTGCAACACAGATGTTTCTTTTTGTTACATTTGGGACTACAGAGTGTTTTCTCTTGGCTGCAATGGCTTATGATCGCTATGTAGCTATCTACAACCCACTGTTCTATTCAGTTAACATGTCACCCAGAGTCCATGTGTCACTCATCATTGCTTCGTATATTGCTGGCATTTTGTATGGTATTTTACACACTGTAGCCACTTTTAGCCTTTCCTTCTGTGCATCCAATGAAATTAGATATGTGTTTTGAAACATACCTCCATTCCTTGCTATTTCTTGTTCTGACACTCACATCAACCAGGTTATACTCTTATACATTGTTGGCTTTATTGAGATAACAAATATTCTGATCATCTTGTTCTCTTATACTTTCATTCTGATGGCCATTCTGAAGATGCATTCTTCTGAAGGGAGGCAGAAAGTGTTTTCCACCTGTGGCTCTCACCTTACTGGAATGTCAATTTACCATGGGACAGTCCTCTTCATGTATATGAGACCAAGTTCCAAATATTCATTGGATCATGATATGATAGTGTCTATGTTTTACACTGTTGTGATTCCCATGCTGAATACAATTATCTACAGTTTGAGGAACAAAGATGTTAAAGAGGCAATGAAAAGATTCTTTGAGAGATTGGTTTATAAATAATGAACAATTTTAAAATTGAGTAAAACTTAACAGAATGTTAAGTATCAATCCATATTTCTTTGATCAGAAACCTGGGAAGAAAGTGACTTATTTTTAGTTAGAAGTGTTTACATATCTTAGAATATTTCTAAAGAAAGCATTTATATTCCAATGCAATATTTTATATTTATAGTTAAATTAAGTGCTCTATATTCCCATAATTATATTCAAACTCATCCATATTCAATATTCCTTGATTAATTTATATTGATTTTGTTAGTCTTTGCTCAATTTTATTTTCACTTACTAAAATTATAGAAGTTGTCATCAGAACATGACTGCTCAATATATCCTCACATGGTTTTGGTAAGTCCTCTCCCTCCTTTATGAAGTAATTCCCCATTCCAGAATCCCTGTGAAGGACTCCCTAAAGTTTGCTCAGTTGCTTCACGTGCCTTTATCCTCTCAGATTTATCTAATTCTCTGGACATGCTTTTTGCATTCTTTAGTTCAAAATGATAAATATTTATCCTATTATTCAGTGCTCTCTGTGCAATTACAGAATTTGGTAGATCCATTCTGAAACTCCTGAAAATAAATTGAAATGAAATATTAATGTTTATTGTGTGTATAATTAAGATTCAGTAAAACAATGAATATGGGATCTAAGCTCCCTCTTAACTAGGAGCAGAGTGGGCATCACCATCTCCAAATCCCCAAGATTGGGGAATGAACAATAGACTAAAGTAGACATTATTATTCTACTATAGACTTATTTTCCTTCTAGCAATGGAAAAAACTCTTATCATTGATATAAAAGCAGTGGCTACAAGAATTTTGAAGGATGGGAAAGGGAAGAATAGGTATAATATGGGGGCATTTTTGGTATATTGGATTTTTCCTGCATGACATTGCAGTGACAGATACAGGCCATTGTATATTTTGTCATAACCTACAAAATTGTGCAGGACAAGGTGTAGATGGTTAGTAGCAATGCTTCATTTGTGTTCATCAATTGTAACAAAAGTACCACACTCATGAAGGATGTTGTTAACGTGGGAAAATGTGGCAGGAGGAGGTAGTGGGGCATATGGGAATCCAGTATATTTTTTATGCAACATTTATGTAATCTAAAGCTTCTTTTAAAAAAATTAATTTAAAATGATAAAAAAAAAAAAAACGCAATAAGTTTCAACGTGATGTTATTCAGATTGGCCAATGACAGAAAAGCTAGCTAGCCTGGCTTTAAGATTTACTTTAATTCACATTCTTTTTCATTTCTAGCTCTGCCTTTATCCTGTATCTTTTAAAAAATGAAATTTCATTTGTCATCATTCTTGACTCTGCCCTCTTTATTCTGCCTTGCTTATTTTTGTTCTAAGACTGATTAGTTTGGAGGACATTAGGAGTAGAAATTTTCAGTTCTTCCAAAAAAATTCACACTTTACCCAGCATGGATGAAGTCCTATGCATCCACTATAACAATTCCATGAAAACAAGGTAAACAAAGAATTCTCTTAAGTCTGAGTTAGCCAATCCAATACATTTCAGAATCTCAGTTTCCAATCAGTCATGCAAAAAAAATCCTCATATATTTCTATTGAAACAAACCTATGTTTGGTCTCAGGGTGTGGTTAATCTATATTCAAAAGTCCTCTTGAGGGAACATGGCTGGCAGGTTAGGTAGATAAAGCTTAGCTCTCAATAAAACAACAAAGAAAAAGCCAGAGGCTGCCATGGGGTCCTGCTTTGGAGCACAACAAAGCAGAACACTGCTTACCAACTCCCAGAAGAGTGAAGGTCAGAGACATGAAGAAGCCAAAACAAGTAATCATGAGTTATTAAACCTCTCGGCTGCCGGGAAGCACTCCTCTCCCCCACCCCCAAGATCATTAAGTGTGAATAAAACTCCTGGTGAATTGTATCTAACTGAGAGTAGAGCAGAAGTCTTTCTCTACAGGAAGATGCTCTGAATCATCTAGGAGGGTACTTGACCAATAGGGAAGCCAGGAATAATTGTAGATTGCTTACCTCAGTGGCTGGAAAGGGCAAATATACCCAGCCCACAGGGTGGACAAACTAGGTGGAGACCCAGCCCCCTGCTACAAATGGGAGTGTGAGGGCAGATTCCCTTTGAGGAAGAGGGGTCTGGAAAGGTGGACAGTGATTTCTTTGTGACAAGTTTAGCCAGCTGGCCTTCTTGAATATTGGAAGGGACTCCGACTCGACAGGGAGAGAGGGGAGGGATCGCCTCAGGCAGGCAGTCATGCCCAGCCACCTAGGTAAAGAGAGGAATTACATTAGTGAGGAGGCAGAGACAAGCTGAGATCAGAACCACTCCAGCTTACTGCAGAGGATCTAACCTGCCCGAGGGAAAAGGGGCTGATAGACTTCTGAAAGGCTGATTAATCCAAGGAGGCAGAATAGCTCAGTGGAAGTATTCCTGCCTAGCATATATGAGTTCCTTGGTTTGATTAATGGCATGTCCCTGAGAGGTGATTCATCAGCTTATCAGGCATCCAGCTGAAACTTTATGATAGGGAACATATAGATATTTTCTTTGTATTAGCTTTTCTTGGATCTCTTATTTAAAAAAAGAACAAAACAGTTCCTTTTATTTTATTTCCCTTACTTTACACACTAAAACCTAGTTCAAAACCAGCAGAAGGCAGGCTGCAGGGTCACATTGAGGATTACCAGCAGCCTGAGAAGATCCATAGGGGTCTAAGAGAGAAGGCTGCTTTTCTGTGTTTAATTTTTTTTTCTTTTGTCTCCTTTTTAAAAAAAATGAGTTGCTGCTGTCTTGTCTCCTGATTGTTTTGTATCCCCTTCCTTTGTTTCTTTTCCTGTTTATATATTTTTTTCTTTCTTTTCGTTTGGTTACTGATCTACTCTACCTATGCTATTTCTTTTCACTCCTTCATCTTCATATTTTTTGTTTCCAATTGTTGTTCTTTCATTCCACCTCTTTTATTTGGTCTCCAATTTTTCCTGTTTGTATTTCTCCCCCCTTTTTTCTCTATTTACTTTCTCTTTTTTACTTTTTCCTTTTTATCTTTTCTCTTTTCTTTTCCCCTCTTCTCTACTTTATTTCATGTTTTATTGTTTCTAATCAACTTTCCTAATCTTATTTCTCTGTGCTTCTTGCTCATGTTAATTTTTCAATTTCCTAGGTCTTGTATGGTTGCTTCCCTACCTTTTACTATTATCATTACTATTATTGTTTTTGTCTTACTATCACTCTCCTTTTCTCTGGTCCTAATTTTTTTTCATTCAAAGGAACATAGATCTCTCTCACAAAAAAATGGCTGAGTGGGGGCAAGATCCTGCCCAAGTGAGCTGTTTTGGGAACTCACCGAGTAGGAGGCTTCAGGCCATCAAACTGGAGGGAGCTGGACAAAGAGTTAAATTCCTCAATGTGCTGCTGGCTTGATTCTTGGTTGCTGTGTTTCCTCTTCCTGGATTTCCCCTTTTCTTTGTATATCAATTTTGTCTTCCAATGCTATCTCTTTTCAGTCCTTCATCTTTCTATCTTCTGCTCTCTGCTATTGTTCTTATATTCCACCTCTCTTTGTTTAGAACTCAATTTTTCTGGATTTTATTTCTATCTTGTCTATCCTGCTTTCTTTCTTTTATTGAGCTTTATTTCTTTTTTTCTTTTCTCTTTCCCTCTATCCTCATCATTCTGGCCTTTAAATTTATTCTATATATTTTTCTCTGTCCAGTTTCCCTTTTCATTTTTGGCATTCCACTTTTTTATTTCCATTACTCTATACAGCTTTCATGAGTTAAACATTCATTTTCCAAGGTCTTATATGGTTCCTTTTCTAATGATTACTATTATTATTACTATTATCCTTTTAATTTTATTACCTCTTTCACTTTCTCGGGCCCTATTTTTTTCCTTCAAGGGAACATAGAGAACAACAAGGAAATAGAATAGGAAGAACAGTGTCAAAGAGAGAACTTAGCACACACACAAAAACAGTAATTAAATAAAACTCTAGAATAAAGAGAGAAACTAATCAACTGACTAAATCCATCAAGATAAAAAGATGACCAGGAGCAACAAAAAATTACAAACCATACTAAGAAAAAGGAAGATATGGCCCAGTCCAATGAAGAAACTAAAAACCAGGAAGAGATGCAGAACACTGAACAACTAATCAAAGATGACCAAACAAATTTCATGGACCAGATTAATGAAGTGAGGGAAGAGATTAAGGATATTAAGAATACACTGGGAGAACATGCTGAAAAAATTATAATCACACATAAAAAGATAATGGATATGATGATGATGAAAGGCATAATCCAAGAAATCAAAAATACAATGGAAGCACATAACAGCAGATTTGAACAGGCAGAAGAAAGAATCAGCAATGTGGAAGACAGTACATCTGAAATCAAACAAATAGTAGAACAGGTAGATAAAAAGATAGAAAAAATCCAGCAAGGATTTAGGGATTTGAATGACAACACAAAATGCACAAATATACGCATGATGGGCATCCCAGAAGGAGAAGAGAAGGGAAAGGGGATAGAAGGAGTGTTGGAAGAAATAATGGCTGAAAAATTCCCAAACCTACTGAGGGAGATGGATGTACATGTCCAGGAAATGCAACACATCAGAAACAGTATAAATCCAACAGTATTCCCTATAAGATCGGTAACCAGAGAAGGATACCCACTACCACCACTTCTATTCAACATTGTCTTAGAAGTACTTGCTTGAGCACTGAGGCAAGAAAAAGTATTAAAAGGCATTTGTGATGGTTAGACTAATGTGTCAACTTGGCCAGGTAATTGGGTCCAGGTGTTTGGTCCAGCAACCACTGGGCTAATAGTAATACAAGAGCATTTATGTACTTCGATCACCAGTGAGTTTACTGCATGGATGGCTGATTACATCTGTATGAATCAGGGAGATTGCATCATCAATGGGTGACACTTTTATCCAATCAGTTGAATGTCTTAAAAGGGGAAATGATTTCAACATTCAGAGAGAGTTTCCTGGCTCATCATTGGTCAGCCAACTTCTCCCAGAAACTCATCAAGGACCTTTCATCTGACTTTCATTGGAGCCCCTGGTTTGCAGCCTGCCTGCAGAACCTGGACTTGTGCATCCCCACAGTCATGTGAGAGACTCTTATAAAATCTCATATTATTGACAGATATTCTTGTTGATTCTGTTTCCTGAGAGAACTCTGACTAATACAGAGTTCAAACTGGAAAGGAAGTAAAAATATCTCTATTTGTCGACAACATCATCCTATACATAGAAAGCCCTGAGAAATCTACAACAAAGCTTTTAGAACTTATACATGAGCTCAGGAAAGTTGCAGGCTATAGAGATCAATGCTCAAAAATCAGCAGCATTTCTGTACACCAATAATGAGCAATCCAAGGAGGAAATAAAGAAAAAAATACCATTTACAATAGTTACTAAAAGAATCAAATAGCTAGGAATAAATTTAAATAAAGTTGTAAATGACTTATACACAGAAAACTACACAACACTGTTAGAGAAAATCAAAGAAGACTTAAGTAAATAGAAAAATATAGCCTATTCATGGATAGGAAGACTAAACATCATTAAGATGTCTATCCTACCCAAAGTAATCTACAGATTTAATGTAACCCCAATAAAAATCAACACAGAATTTTTTACTGAATTGGAAAAACTAACTACAAAATTTATTTGGAAGGTAAGAGGCCCAGAATAGGAAAAGACATATTGAGAAAGAAAAATGAAATTGGAGGAATCACACTACTTGACTTTAAAACTACAAGCTACAGGGGTCAAAACTGCATGGTATTAGCCCAAGGATAGACAGACTGACTAATGGATTTGAATTGAGAGTTCTGATATAGGTCCTTGTATCGGAGAACTGGATATCCATATCCAAAAGAATGAGAGAGTAACACCATCTTACACTTTATACAAAAAATCAACCCAAGGTAGATAAAAGATCTAAGTATAAGATCCAAGATCATAAAGACCTTGGAAGATAATATAGGGAAGCATCTACAGGACTTGTAATAGGAAATGGCTTCATGAATTTCACACCCAAAGCATGAGCAGTGAAAGAAAAAAATTAATGGGATCCGATCAAAATTAAAAACTTTTACACCTCAAAGAAGGTCAACATGAAAGTAAAAAGGCAGCCTACCCAATGGGAGAAAATATTTGGGAGCCATATATCTAATAGGAGCCTAGTATCTAGCATATAAAAAGAAATAGTACACCTCGAAAATAAAAAAAAAAGAAACAACCTATTTAAAAAATGGGCAAGAGACTTGAAAAGACTCTTCTCCAAGGAAGAAATACAAATGGCTAAAAAGCACATGAAAAGATCCTCAACATTACTAGCTCTTAGGGAAGTGTAAATCAAAACTACAATGAGATACCATCTTAAACCCATTAGACTGGCGGCTATTTAAAAAAACAGAGAACTATAAATGTTGGAGAGGATGTGGAGGAATGGGAACCCTTGTCCATTGCTGGTGGTAATGAAGAATGGTCTAGCCATTGTGGACAGTTTGACAGTTCCTCAAAAAACTAACTATAGACCTGCCATATGATCCAGCAATTCCACTGCTGGGTATATACCCAGAAGAATTAAAAGCAAAGACATGAACAAATATACGCACAATGTTCATAGCAGCATTAATCACTATTGCCAAAAGTTGGAATCAACCCAAATGCTCATCATCAGATGAATGGATAAACAAAACGTGGTACATACATACATGTGGGAAAGCTTTGGTTAAATTATCTTTTGAAACAGTTTAAACCTGCTTTGCTGTGCAAGCAAATTACTGTTGCATGGGAAAAACCTGCTGTTATTAGTTCCTGCTGAAAACAATGATGACTTTCTTATTTTACACTGTTACTTAATTAGAGCTTTCTGTCTCTCCTTTATCTCCTGTGCAGAAAAAAAAAAAAAAAAAAAAACAACGTTCTGGGCGCTTTCACGTGCAGCAATTGCTTGGGCATGCCTCCTTATATAGTTGACTATATATATGTTGAAGGAGATCGAGTAAACAGAGCCACTGGCTGCGAGCTGCTTGCCACTTCTCCCAGAGAATATGAAGCTTTGGAGTGTTTTCATTTCATCCCCACAACACATAACAACAGAATATTACTCATCTTTAAGAAAGAATACAGTGCTAGCTTATGGGATAACATGAATGAATCTTGAGGATCTTATATGGAGTGAAACAAACCAGGCATTGCAGGACAAATATTACATAATGTCACTGATATGAATTAAGCAAATTGAGCAGACACAGAGAGCAATTGTCTGGAAGATAGATTTACAAGAAATAGCAAGGGAGAAGAAGATTGTGAGTCCACACCCATACATACA
Source organism: Cabassous unicinctus (assembly GCA_029593785.1). NCBI lineage: Eukaryota > Metazoa > Chordata > Mammalia > Cingulata > Chlamyphoridae > Cabassous > Cabassous unicinctus. Next base: position 49,502 of record JAQZBX010002693.1, read on the forward strand.
TTATCTATGATAAGTTGAAAGTGTGTAGTTGTGCATTGAAGTGAAATGACAGAAGGGTAGTGCTATTATCGGGTTGGGGAGTGCAGGTTTGACAGGTGGTTAGATTGGTTAGGGTTGGTTGGAAGGTCCATGGAACTAGTGGGAGGGTTGGGAGAGGGACCAGTTGAACACTGGGGATTGGTGGGTATGTGGTTGAAAGTACAAACTTTGGAATGTTCTTATAGCAATATGACAAGGAAGGGTTACTTGTTTAAAATGTTGGATGGGAGGGACATTTGGGACAGGGCACACCTGGAACAGGCTTCTAGGGAGTGAGTGAGTGATCATTTTGGCATAATGTGTTCTATCAGTGGGTGGAGACCCACATAATGAATGGGAAGGAGTTGGACTCCCATCCTGGGGAGGATTTTTTGTTAACAAACAGAAGGGTGGGAGTCTTTTGAGCACATGAGTGGTTCTTAATAGGGGAGGACAGACCAGTGTGTCAAGACCTCAGTGTTGTTGCAAGTAACTATGAATCTTGTCATCCAAGCAATGAAGCCAGTGCGTTGCTGTGGACCCCAAGGAGAGGGGGACGGAGGATTAGAATAGATGGAAAAGGGGGTATTTGTTGGGCAATAGAAGTGTTCTTCATGATCTTGCAATGATAGACACAGGCCATGTTCAATATCATCAAAATTTATAAAAGTGTAGGGTCTAAAATGTAAACCATAATGTAAACCATTGACCATGGTTAGTAGCTATGTTTCACTATTTAAACATCAGTTTTAACAAATGTGCCATACACATATAAAAAGCTATTAATACAGAAAGGGGGAAAGGGGGGAGGATGTTGGGTATATGAGAGTCTCCTGTATTCTGTATGTGACTTTACTGTGACCTAACACATCTTTGAAAACAAAATGAAAAAAGTAAGACAATGGGAAATAAATGGAAGAAAATGTCATGTCACTGAACATACGGGGCACTAGATATTACAGTGATGAAAGGCAAAATGTTAAAAATATGTTTTTAAAATATTTTTCATTATTTTTAATACCTCAATCTTTTAATTTTATTTTAGTTTTAGTTTTTTTATTTTTTATGTATTTTATTTCTTATATTTAAACCTATCATTAATATTTCATTTTCTGATTAATTGTATTTAGCTATTTTATTGGCTTGATATTTGAAGAAGCTTTGGATCACAGAAGGGTTACAACTGGGACAGGGGAGGATCATTGGTGTGGGGTGTCAGTGATTCAGAAACATGGGAGGAAGTTCACCTGGCATACATATCAGGTATATAAATAGGTTCAAATGTTCACGGGGCATTTTCACAGTGGGTGGAGATTCACACAATAACTGAGGGAATATTGTATTCCCATCTTGGAGAGCTCGGTCACATTCTCTAATGGAGCAGCAACAGTCCCCCAAGTGCAGGGGCAATATTGGGTGAAGGAGGATGATCCATTCATGCCCTTGATATTGATGACTATGGTTATGAGCCTTTGCTCTTGAAATTGAAACTTAGCCTAGTGTTGTGGGGTGCCTAAGAGATGTCTCCTGACAGCCTCCTTGTTGGTCAAATGTGCCCTCTTTCTAAGCCAACCTCAGCATAGAAATGTATTACCTTCCCCCCAATGTGGGGCATGACTCCAGGGTATGAGCCTCCCTGGTATTGAGACATTACTACCAAGCACCAACTAGCAATGCAACTGGGTAAAGACCTCAAATAAAAAGGGAGAAAGTTAAAGACAAATGAATGTCTATGGTTAAGAGACTTCAAATTGAGTCAGGAGGCCATCTCAGAGGTAATGCTTATGCACATCTCAGCAGGATATCATAGACTGCCAAAGTGGATATTACCCCAAATAGTGACTCCTGAGAGCCCTGGAGACACCCAAGTCCTATGGTCAGGGCAGGTAGCTCTGGAGTTTGGTGCCTTGCCTGTGGGCCCTACTTTGGAGTTTGTGCTCCTGAAAGTGACAGAATTGGACTCAATTATGGTTCCCTACACATATTTAAACCTATACTTTGTGCTGGAGTTCATAGGTGTATGTCCAAGAGACTGGAATCTTTGGGTTACCCATGTGCCAGCTGGGCCTGGAGCCTCAACAGAGTTGCAGCACCTACTCTCCAGTTCATTGGACTTACCCAGGACACTTAACAAGGAGGTGAGGATTGACAACCACCATACCTAGGAAATGAGAGAGCCTACAACTGCAAGCAAGAGAGTCCCATCCATCGGCTGTATGGGATTGAAGCCTCCTCTCAATTAGAGGTAGAGTGGACATCACCATCCAGAATCCTCAGTATTGGGAAATGAGCTATGGACTAGAGTGAACTTACTGGTATTCTACTTTAGACATAGTGTGAGTCTAAAATGGAAGAAATTACAACATTGATGTGGAGGCAGTGCCTACTGGAGATTCTGGGGGCAGGGAGAGGGAAAAGCAGTTGTAATACGGGGGCTTTTTTTGGACTTGGGAATTGTCCTGAATGCCATTGCATTCAGGCAATGCATATAGGCCATTATATATCATTCCATAACATGCAGAACTATGTGGGAGAGAGTGTAGACTACAATGAGAACTATGGTACTTGCTCAGTTGCAATGCCTCAGGATGCAGTTATCAATTGCAATGAATATGCCACACTAATAAAGGATGTTTTATATGTGGGAGGGTGTGGGAGGTGTGGGGAGTGGGCCATATGTGAAACCCTACACTTTTGTGTAGCATTTATGTCAATCTAAGTATCTTTAAAAGAAAAATTATAAAAAGTCCTCTTGAAAAAAAAAAAGTTTTCATACACAAAACACTATGCATAATGTGGATACTATGTTGTCGTATAAAAATTTAACATATTTGAAAACACAACATGTTAAAATTTATTTTCTTTATTATGATATTTTAAGGTGAATATTTTCTTTAATATAGGACTAAAGTACTGCAAACATGTTTCTACATACACATCTCTTAAAAAATATGCATCCCAGGATCATTTTATGGCTTCTTACATTCAATTCACATTTTCCAATTATCAAAAAATAAAGCTTTAGTCAAGGTTTTACCCAAGTTTATAGATTGAGTTACTTTTTTAAGTTAACAAAAATAATTTTTCTGGCCAAGAATTCAGTCCACAAATTAGACAAATTGATATCAACGTAATCTGCATGATAATTTCACTATCACATTGGTCTCCTAGTAAAATAGAAACAAAATGTTGGGAAGAAACAACATACATGATTTTTTATTCATGAAGTTAATATGGTAAAGTGGTATTTTAAAATCTCAATAACTTTTTAGTCTTTGAAGCTCCTCTCAATTATCTTTTTCAACAAGAAAGAATTCTTAGACATACATTGCTCACATTGTACCTCTCTTATTTACCACTTAAAAGAGTCATCATGTAATATTTGTTGTTATCAAAGTTTAATTGCAATACACATCTACCACTTCACTGACACTGTAACTTGAATGAAGGCATGCATTTGTCTATCCACACATTGGAATCCCCAGGGTATAATGAAGTTCCTGGAACATATTGTTTATTCAGTATATAATGAATGATGAGTGAAGAAATGAGTAATAATTAGTATCAATAGTTAGCCCTGTTTTGCAGCTTGTTACCCGACAATATATAAAAGTTTTATGTATACTAAACAATTTTATCTGCATAACAACCCCAAGACAGAAATCTACTGTTACCTAATCTTTTTTAAGATTGTCTAGAACTCAGTAGCTGCTCAGTGAATATAATTTTTTTACCATTATTATGCAAGATCAATTATTTGAAAACAAAAACTAATGTTTGTATTTTGTGATTCCTTATTCCAGTCTTATTTTCCTTATCATTTTTAAGTAGTTCAAACTTTTATATACATAGAATTTTGACGTGCCACGATGAAGATAAGGATTTTGTCATAAAATATTTCAGACCACATCTTAGATAAAGTATGATATACAGTTATATAAATAGGTCAAATAAATAGGCAATATAAAGAGTCTAGTGTTTTCACATTCCTCAAAACTCATATTTATTTCATAGCATCATACATATTTTCCAGAATATATTATAAGATTACAGGGTAGACTAAATTTAATGAAAACATAAGCAATTCCTGTAGTTAGTACTGTCTGAAAAATTAGAAATATCTTTTCATCATCATTGTGAACAAAAATCAAAAGCATACATTTTCTAAATCTTAAAAAATGTACATAAATGAATGCAAGGCAAGAAGAGTTCATAAGGTAGACCAGAAAATATAAAGGGCCTATAAATGTAAGAAAAGACACAATATCTGCATACATGAGTGGGTTCCCTCTGTGGGCCCAAGAATACATCTTCAGTTCAGAACTCTTCTTTGGTTGTCCTGATTTTTGAAGTAATTTTTCCTTCACTTTATGCCCTTTCTGTCCCTTTTAGTACAGGCTGGTAGTGGCAGGGATCCTCTATTCACCTGTAGCTTCTCTGTGGGTCTAGCCTCTTAGAGACCTCTTTCCATGCCCCTGTGAAGTGCTTTTTCCAGCCTCCTGCCTCTCTCTCAGCCTCTGTGTGTTTCTCTTGACCTCTCTATCAGCTATCACTGATCCTGGAGTCCTCATTCATAACTGGGTAAAAATGGCATCTGTCTTTTTCTCACTGTTCCTGCTTTCAGTTTTCAGTTTATATAAGACACCAGCAAGAGGGTGAAGACCTAACCTGGGTAATGCCTCACTGACATGGTGCAATCTAAAGCCCTAAAGCTATCTAATTAAAAGTGATCTTATCAATGGTCCTTTAACTGAAACAAATGCAATCAAGACCCTCCCCCAACAAACACCACAGTTATGTATTATTTCCAAGAACATGATATAATGGGATTCACAAAAGAACTTTAAATTGTCACAACCTTTGAGCCACTGCTTCAGTAACTTACTGTGCCTTCAGGGCCTAATAGAGGCTGATGCCTTATAAGCCACTTCCATTTGATGACAGAGTGTTGCAGTGCAAGCCCAAATTAATGGCTTAGTGACTCAGGCATTTCATGATGTGTGACTTATTTCTCATGGCAATTAGGTGGCTCATGGTTAATCATTCAGTCTCTACTTAGGCCCAGTAATAGACAAAGCTGTTTCTCAAATGGACAGCAATTACCTGCAATGGATGACAAGATTTGCCCCAATATCCCATGTGTCTGCACTGATGATTCTCATTTACAGCCCTGAAAAATGCTCCTAATAGAATCTGTGAATGCAGCTGACACTTCAAGTACCATTGGATATGCTGGAACATCATGGACCAAATGACAAAACAGGTGTTTGACAGTTTGGACCTGTTGTAGAGCCTCATCTTATTCTAGTCCCCACTCAAAATAACAGCATTTTGGGTTATTCAATAAATACTCAGAGTAGCACACCCAAATGACTCTAAATTGCTCCAAACTGCTTACAGGCCAACTAGCTATTTTACCTCTTTGTAGTTTGTAGACTGGGCAGATGCAACAGATTAGCAATAACCAGAAAAGAGATATCTTGACATTGACCATTCCACTGGTTACCTATAAATTTCATGGATGTCGAAGGTCCCTGATGTTTTGTTGGATGTATTACCCACCCACTGACATGCAAATGTCTTGCAAATAATTCTAAGTAGTTGTGCTTTTAGGTCACTAACTCTAATCTTAATAATATCTTCTATTTAATGGTCAGGAGTGATGGGTTTTTGAAGGGAAATTTGATCAATGTACCTGCAAACTAGATTATAACATAAGGCTGAAAATGGGCTATACCCTTGATGATGGACAATGAAGGCAGTTTCTGCTCTTGCCAGTTGAAAGCAATCCAACAAATATTGGGAAAAAAAGTATTTTCCAAATCAGTAGCTTCATACCAAGAACCTGGGTATGTGCCACTTTTTTAAAACAATGATACTGTATTTGCAAAAGGAGCTGCAATTAGAGTAATCACCTGTTTTTTTATGATAATCCACTGTCATCGTCTAAGACCCAACCATTCTCTTAACAAGCCAAATAGGACTGTAGAATAGTAATGTGATGGAATTACTACCCATGCTCCTTAAATTCACTTGATGGTGGCACTAATTTTCACCTTATATGTACGAATCTATTTGTGATCTCTCTCTTCAGATCACTAGTTAAAGAAAGTATCTTTTCAACTTATCATACTGTTTTGATTAGCTTAGTTTTTTGATATCTTTATTTAAAATCAGTTAACAAGAGTCTTCTAACTTTATTCTTCACTTTCAAAATTGTTGTGATTATCTTATTCCTTTGCTTTTGTGTATAGATTGCAAAAGCAGCTTGTCTATTTCTGCAAAAAAAATGCTTTGCTTAAATTTTTATTGGTTTGTGATGAATATTATAGATCAACTTTGGATTACCTTTAATTAAAAGATCATTTTTATCCCAAATGGCTCCCTACTAATATCCTATATCTTTATATTTTCTGATATTATATATATATATATATTTCTTATATTTTCTTTTTATTGAGATTCCATAAACAACATGACCAATCGACTGTTATAGTGACCTAGGCATCCATGTGATTTTCAGAATTTTTCAAATAGTTTATTAGGTATATAGCCAAATAGTCATCTGTAGTTTAATATATGAGATCCCCCAGCTAAGGAAAGACCATAGAAAACTCAGAATATGTGGTCTTTAACTCAATTTGACTTCTAATATTCTAAAACTCTATAACATAGTACATTACAGTTATCTGTCTACTATGCAAACTCTCCTGTTAATATTTCTCATCCATAAATATATCCTGTATGTAAGATTCTCAATGAGTATAAATTATATCTCATGCCAGTTTGAAATGTTGCAGATTAAAATTTAAGGATCATATGAATTTTTATTAAACTTTTATACACTGTTATAGGTTATACTTTCATATTATTTTATAATGTAATTTTTATTGACTTTTTGAGAAATTAAAGAGATTATATTTCCAGGAAGAAGAAACTGGTTTTCAGGGAAGTTATATTATTAATCTAATGGCACATAGTATATATCAGACCTAGGATTATGTAGGACAATATATTTATTAGATTACTTTTCAAACTATACCATACGGTTTTTCCCTGGAGTGATCTTTTTTTATTAAAAGCCAAAGTGCCTATATGAAGTCACCTTTATCATGTAGTTTGTTTTTCAAAAAACTTTCATTGAATATTATGGGGGAAAATATCTCATCTTGTTGCATTTCTAATGGAGAAGATAGTTGTGTTTTCTCCTTGGAAAACCCCTGTGGGCTTCAAGAAGGGGTTACTAAGCTTGTATAAAAATCCAAACATATAACATCTACAGTGTATTATAATTGAGTGACCAGTTCAGTACCAGAGGTAAGAAGAAATGGTTTTCATCATTTACACAATATTTTAGAGCTATAACCCTGAATCTCAAACTAGAGTAAGAACTTTAACATTTAAATTTGAAATGGGGTGTTCTAATTTAGTCAGAGTTGTAATAAAATTTAACAACATGCCTTCTAGGGAACATAGTTGAGAAAATAGGAAGGTCCCTTTACATACTTAAGTCAATAGAGCTGCAAATCAGAAATTTTATTTAATTTTCTTAATGGAAATTATAGCATAGGGGCATAGAAATAAGACTGTTTTTAACTGTGGGGGAAGTTATTAAATAGAGAAAATTATCTTTCATCTATCTATTTAGTGTGTGTAACTTTGGTATAAATTTCATTTTCTGACAGGATTATAAATGAATTTCAAATGCAATTCATTTGTTAGTTAAATGATCTAGAAGTCACTTTTTTATTATTATTATTTTAAAATATCATTGTCTTTTAAGCTGTATAACTTTATAAAAAGAATTCAAATTTGTGAGGCAATAGTCTGTGTTGTTTCTAGGAAATAATGATTCCAGAATTTTGAATGTCACAATGGGATGGCATACACAGTGCAGTGGCTTAGTGTGTAGAAATTCGAGCTTAATTCCTGCCTCTGATAACTAACTGTGTGACCTTGGTAAATTATACATTGAGCTTGGTATGCATTTTCTCATGTTTAAAGTGATGCTAAGTTATTTAGTTTTCAGATTGCTATATAGATTATACAAAATAATGTCTACAAAATTCATAATAGGAATAATAATAGGTGGTAACTGCTATCACAGAATTTCTTCTTCTCAAGTTTAATGTTTGCAAAACTGTGTTCATCAACATCTGTTACTTTTTAATTTCAGACTGTATGAGAATTGATGAAATGGTTTTGAGTTTTTCTGATTGATTATGTTTCATTAAAATTCATATTCTTTAGTTTTTCTAACCCCTCTCTCATATTAAAATGAAATCAACTACACATATACACAGCCAGCTTAATGGTCCTGAAATATTAGTTTGCAGAAATATATGTTTGCAGGACAGATTGAATGGAATGGCTAAACTACATACACTAGGTAGCATGTTTCAAGATCCATGAAGTGATGTAGAGAGTTTCTCTAGTGAGACAATATTTATCAAAAACTATACCTTAATTTGGAAAACAATTTCTTGGTCTACAGAAAAGATAATAAAGAATTGCCAGAAAATTATATTGTCAAGATTAACAGGAGAATTTAAGTTAAACACATACTGCTATTTCATTCACATGTCCATTAGCAGAATGCAGTGATGAAGATGAAGCATTGAGGTTCCTCAAAGCATAGAATATTGGTATCTGCTGGCTTTATTCTCGATAGAATGATATTTCATTTATAAAACATGAAGAAATTCTGAGCCTCTAGTTTAGGGCCATTCATTTCTTAATTTTATGATTTAAAAATTGATTTTAATACATATATTTAATACAGTTATTTTATTACATATTGTCCACTGTGACCATCTACCTCGGGAGCCCGTGAGGGAGGAAGGCAAAAAAAAGACTCTAGGCAGAGAGGGAAGCTTGTTCATACTGGCCCAGCTGCCATCTGCTCCAGACCAACAGGCAACCAAGCATGGCCGTTCTTTATTTGCAGGGTTATTTATACACCATTGTTATTACTCTAATGTTACACAGAAAGAACACAACAAACAACTTCCGAGAATCATGTTTGCTGTGTCTAGAGAGCATGTGTGCTCTGAGTCAAGGACTTTGTAAACTAATAGCTGATTCAACAGTTGGCCCGCTGCCCAGGCCTTAACCTTCACAGTTTAACCCTCACAGGCCGCTGCCGGAGTCTCAACCTTTACACATATATTTCAATGCATCTCAGTTAATCACTCTGCAATGACACCATGTTCATGAAGTTTAATAAGACAAATCTGCACATTTTGGTCATTATTAGTTATTCTTTGGTTAGCAAAAATGCAATTACTTTTTCATGTTCACATGGTCAACAGGTGCTAAATTGGACTTTGAAAAAGCAGGGTTATAGAGGCAGACTCTATTCCTCTACATTTGTGCCTTCTCAGTCATGCCAGTAAAGTGAAAATTAAAGTTTTAATATTGCTGAAATTTCTCCTGTGTGTGCTCATGAAGATGTATTATGTAATGGATTCCTTTAGTAAACTTTCTATTGACACATTTTTCAAAATTTGTTTCCATAATTTTATTTCCTTTCATTGTGCTTCTATCTTCTTAATTCCTATTTTTTTCCTAACCTCTTCAGTAAATATTTTTAAATATGACCCATAAATTATTGTAAGAGAGAAAGAAATAGGGAGAGAAAGTTGGGGTAGAGAGAGTGAATGAGGGATTTTTAAAAATAGAAATGTATTTTTCTTTTGCAAAAACAATACATTAATCCACATTTATATTAGTGATACCTTTACAAGTTAAGTCATTAAAATATCCACTTACATTAAATTAGAAATTATTATAAGATTTCATTTTATAATTTCATGAAGCAATGTAAGTTGTTTGAATTTATTTAAAATTGGAATTTAGTTCAATTACATATTTTACTATAGAATTCTTTCTGTCAAATGAGCCTATTTTTTCTATAACCCCACAACTATGAAGCTATTTTTCTTTGTATTAGAAAAATCATTGATCTAGGTCTTTGATAGCATTTCTAGGAAATTTTTAAATTTTGCACATTTCTTTTTTGAGATATGTACACCTCAATATGACAAAACATTATTGTGTCTCATTCCATGTATAAAAATCATATGTAGGTCTGTGAATGCAGCCTCTCCAAATGCATGACACAGACTTTTCCCCTTTAAATCCTAAAAAATACAGAGGACGTTAAATTAGATGAGATCAAACCCTGTGGCTTATGGAGAGAAAATAAGAATTACCAGTCTGAAATTTTGCTCCTATTTTATATATCATGGAATTATTTGTATTCAATCATTGAATCTTTCAGTTTATATACAGGTTACACTTTAACATTTTTTTTTGTCATGTACTTTTTATTCTTCACACTCCACTGAATGAGGAATAGTCTGATATCATAGGGAAGAATAATAGAAATTAAGCACGATTTGTGCCATATATGATGATTAAATTCTTTCAGCAATAGCTTTTATAAACAATTTTATCTGAAATCATTTGTTGATATTTATATCACAATTATTTTGGAGAATACAAGAGTAAGTATATATATATAATGAAATGGTGGTAGTATCTTTTTGACAACAATATGTTTCAAATATCAATGCAAGAATATTGTCCCAATAGTGAGTGTATGAATACAGAACTCTGTGTGTTTTCGTAAAGTTAAAATTTAAAAAACAATAGTAATGGTTCAACAAGCTGCAAAGGCCAAAATGGGCAATATATTGATATGTATTTCAAGAAAGAAAACTAGGAAAAACACAAATGTCAACCCTTTTATTTGAAAAAATGATGCATTTGCCATCAGAATATTTTTCAGCTGCCCTGTTCACCACTATTCCAGAAGGGCTAATGGAACCACATCAATGACAGGAAAAAGCAAAAAGCTGTTTGGCATGAAGGGTTTTCCTGAAAGACTACTTGAAATGTGAGTCTAATTTATCCCAATTTTCATCATCTGGACCATTTTTAAATTACATCATTTTCACACCTGCTCTTTAAATTTAATACAATCTTGCTATGTGAATGTGGCTGATTACCTTTTTAATTAAAGCAATTAAAGAAGTGCATTTTATGCATATTGTAGTAAATACAGGACTGGAACTGAGATTTCTGCTTTCCACTATAATTTTGGATTTAAAAATTCCAATAATCATTTCTGTTTTTAAATTTTAAGATAGTGTAATATCAGAATAAGGTGTAGAAAATTGATCAGAATTTTACTGGAAAACAAATGCTTAATTTGACAGATTTTTAAGATGCCTTTTGTCAACAAATGAATGATAAATTTTTCCCTATAATTTGCACAGGATAATTCCCCCACTTGGACCATCTTTGTCACTGCTGCTTGCATCAACATCTTGGAATTCAGTATGCACTTCCAAGAAACAAAGATGAGGACATAATTGTGTGGTCTGTGTTTTCACAGGATATTGCCTTGAGGATCTATAAATAGAAAGAGAAATGTCAGGGTCGCCATCCGATTTGGACATATAAAGGATTCAGATAAAAAATGGGACTGAAGTCACTATGTTTATATTGATGGGCTTCATGGATGATTTTGAGCTGCAAGTCTTGATATTTTTCTTATTTCTAGCAATTTATCTATTTACTCTGGTCAGAAATTTGGGGTTGGTTGTATTGGTCTTTGTGGATTCCCGGCTCCACAATCCCATGTACTATTTTCTGAGTGTGTTGTCATTCTTGGATGCCTGCTATTCTTCAGTTATCACCCTCAAAATGTTAGTCAATTTCCTGGCTGAGTATAAAGCCATTTCATTTCTTGGATGTGCAAACGCAGGTGTTTCTTTTTGTTACATTTGGGACTACAGAGTGTTTTCTCTTGGCTGCAATGGCTTATGATCGCTATGTAGCTATCTACAACCCACTGCTCTATTCAGTTAACATGTCACCCAGAGTCTATGTGCCACTCATCATTGCCTCGTATATTGCTGGCATTTTGGATGGTATTTTACATACTGTGGCCACCTTTAGCCTTTCCTTCTGTGCATCCAATGAAATTAGGCATGTGTTTTGTGACATCCCTCCACTCCTCGCTATTTCTTGTTCTGACACATATCAACCAGCCTCTGCTCTTCTACGTTGTGGGCTTTATAGAGATAATGACTGTCCTGATCGTCTTGATCTCCTATGCTTTCATTCTGCTGGCCTTCAGTGTTCTGTTGAAAGGATGCAGAAAGTCTCTTCCACCTGGGGTTCTCACCTAACTGTAGTTTCCATTTACCACGGGACTATCCTCTTCATGTATGTGAGGCCAAGTTCCAAATATTCTTTGGATCATGATATGATCGTGTCTGCATTTTACACTGTTGTGATTCCCATGCTGAATCCAATTATCTACCGTTTAAGGAACCAAGACGTTAAAGAGGTAATGAAAAGATTGTTTGAGAGATTGGTTTATAAATAAAGTACAAGTTTAGCATTAAGTAAAACAAGAGAATGTTAGATATCAACCCATATTGCTATGGTCAGAAACTAGGGAAGAAAATGTATGATTTTTATTTAGTAGTGAGTGTATATCTTAGAATATTTTCAAGGAAAGCATTAAAGCGTCTTCCAATGCAAGGTTTTCTATTTATACTTAAATTAATTGCTCTATATACACATAATAACTTTCAAACTTATCCATATTAAATATTCCTTGATTAATTTATATGGATTTTGTTAGTTTTTGTGCAATTTGATTTTCACTTACTATAATTACAGAAGATGTCCTCACGTGATGGCAGCTTGATATAAACTCACATGGTTTTGGTAATTCCTCAGTACACTTTATGAAGTATTTCCCCATTCTGGAATCCCAGTGAAGGACCCTAATGTTTGCTCACTTACTTCATGGGTCCTTATCTTCTCAGCATCCTCCATCCCTCTGGACATGCCTTTTGCATTCTTTGACTCAACACAATAAATATTTATCCTTTTATTTACATCTATCTGTGCAATTACAGAAATTTTTTAGATCCATTCTGAAACTGCCTAAATTAAGTTGAAATGACATGGTAATATTTATTGAGTGCATAATTGAGGTTCCAGAAAAACAAAATATAGTTTAAAGAATAAGTTTCAATTTGATACTATTTACAGAAGGACCAATAAGTAAAAAGTTATCCAGACTAATTTAGGAATTCCTTTGATGCAGTTTCTTGCTCATTTCTAAACTCTGCCTTTATCTTGTATTTTTTAGAAATGAAATTTCATTTGTCATCATTCTTGCTTCTGTCTTCTTTATTCTGCTTTGTTTAGTTTTGTTCTAAGATTGTTTAATTTGGAGGACATTCGGAGTAGAAATTTGCACTTCTTTCAATAAAATTCACACCTTCCTCAGCACAGATGAGTGTCCTTTGTGTCCACTATAACAATCCCATGAAAACAAGGTAAACAGAAATCATCTTAAGTCTGAATTATCCAATCCAATAAATTTCAGAACCTCAGTTTCTAATCAGTCTTGCAAAGTAAATCTCATATCTTTCTATTTAAACAAACCCATTTTTGGCATCAGAGTGTGGTTTAAATCTATATTCAAAAGTCCTCTTGAAACAAACAAATTTTCAGAGACAAAACACTGTGCATAATGTGGATGTCATGTTGTCTTACAAAAAATTAACATTTGAAAATGCAGCATCTAAAAATTTGCTTTCTTTATTATGATTTTTTAAGGTCAATTTTTTGTAAAAAAGTAGCAAACTCATGCAAAAGTGTTTCTAAATACTCATCTCTTTAAAAAAATATGCTTTCAAAGATTATTTTATGGCTTCTTCCCTTCAAATCATGTTTTCAAATTATCAAAAAAATTTTTGGTCTTGGTTTTAACCAAAATTATCTGTTGAGTTACTCTTTCAAATTGGCAAAAATAATATTTCTGTGATAAAGAAAGACATTAGCACTAGAATCCAGGATGCATGCATTTTTGCATATTAATATCTGACAAATAATTCAGTCCACAAATTTGACAAATTAACATCAAGTTAATCTGTATGAAAACTGCACTATCACCATGGTCTCCTAGTAAAGTAGAAACAACATGTTGAGAAAAAAAATATTCATGATTTTCTAGTCAAAAAATCAATAGTAAAATGATATTTTAAAATCTCAAGTTAATAACTTTTCAGTCTTCATAGCTCAGCTCAATTATCTTTCCAACAAATACTAATACTTAGATTTCCATTGCTCTCATTGGACCACTCTTTTTTTTAATCACTTAAAGCAGTCATAATTTATTTACTCACAACATTTATTTATTCAATGCAGTAAATATCATTTTGGTATGAAAGTTTGATTACAATAGAGATCCACCACTACACTGACACTGTAACTTGAATAAAGCTTTTGTCTACCCACACATTTAAATCCTACATAATGTAGTTCCTGGAACATACTGTTTATTCAGTATATAATGATTGGTAAGTCAGGAAATGAGTAATAATTAATAGCAATTGTTAGCACTTTTTGTTACTAAACAGTATATGAATGTTTTATGTATACTAACTCATTTATACACACATCAATTCCAGGACAGAAACCTATTGTTACCTATCATCATAAATAACATATGGGAAAACAGAGGCATATAAATTTTCAATAATTTACCAAAACTGTATAGCACGTAGAACTGATAGCATTCAAAACTGAGTTTCCTGATTACAGAGTCCCTGCTTTTAAGCACTGAAATACATAGAATGAAAGCACAAAATGATCTTTTCCCTGTGTCAACTGATTAACAAGCCTCCTGACCATACTTTATGAAGTTATCATGGGTACTAAGTCAACTGTAGAAATAAGAGAGAAAAGAGTGTTTTAAGAAATAGGGGAGTATTGTTTTCACTAGATTTGACAAATCTTTCAGAGGGTTGATACAAGTAAAATTTGCAGATTTTTATCCTTGATGGTCAATAATATGAAGATGATAAAAATTGTAGTGGAAGTGCAAAGAGATGGTGGAGGAGGAGGATCTAGAGGAGGAAGAAAAGAAAGAGGAGAAGGAGAAGAATAAAATGAGAAGGAACAGTAAGAAGAAGGTGAAGAAGAAGGATAGCATTTGGAAAAGCAAAGTGGATGAGATCAGTTACACCTATTATGGTTCTGAGGTCCCATTATGTTTTCAAGGAATTGAACTAGAACCATTCCTAGATACTACACAGGCAAGTGCAAAGTTATCCAGAAAGGAAGAATTAGAAGAAACTGCAACGGAGAAAATTGTAAAAGGAACATAGAACTTCTGCTTCTACTAGATATATAAATCTATGAAAAAAGTATTGTTCTGACAGTAAAAATTATTAAAAAGACAGTTACTCTGAAAAATCATAACTTTTCATGAGCCCACCAGATATTCTGAGTTTGCAAACATCCAAGAAATTTGAATTCTGAGGAGGAGCAGAATGTCAAAGATATGTAACAAATGAATCATTTCAACATTGTTTGAGGGTTGAACAAAGAAGTAGCTATAGTACAAATAGCTATGAAGAAATCAGCTAAATTACAAAGAATATTTAAAGCCAAGTTTGGGCTAGAGTGCCAGTATGAAAAAGGAGAGAAACCTAGATTCAGGGTGTTTGCCTTCACATTCAGTGGTCTTCTATACATGTCTCTACTAAGTGTTCTTAACAAAGACTGGGGGCAGGCAAGAACACCTTGCATCTCACAGAATACCAAACATCTTCATCTCTTACCAAGAGGAACTGTTATTACTTTGCCAAGTACAGATTTATTACAAAATCTGTATACAAAATTTTTATATCTGTATACAAATGTTTTATTGAGATACCTAATCATAGAATTCCTTCTTTTTCGAGAGCATTCAATCTATAACATGCTTATGTTTCCTTATATACTCCCCCTAATTATACAGACAAAACCTAAATCTTATCATAGATCCGTTCTAACTCTCTCTTACTTAGAACCTGCATATTTCCTCAAGGCATATGTTCTTCCTCACTGTGTTAATAAAGCCAACTTGTTGATCCACATGTATTCCTAGTGGTCTTTGACTAAAGAGCATTTACAATTACTAGCTTAAAATATCTAATTGAGAGGGTAAACAACATGTAGATACCCAGGAAATTTCATCAGAGAATGGATACTGTAAGATAGTGTCCAATGAAAGCATAGAAATAAAACTTTTAAAAGCGCACAGAGACAAACATGATATCAGAATCGAAGAATTCCTTTTACAAAGTTCATCAGTAGAATCAGTACAACTGAGAAAAGAATGACTAAAATTCAAGATAAGCTGATAGGAATTGTAGAAAAAGAACATCATTTAAAGAAAAACAGAGTGGGAAGAAATTATCCAAGATCTGTGTAGCATTATCTGACAGTATAATTTACATACAATTAGAGTTCACCAAAAAGAATAGAGAGGGAATCAACCAGAAGAAATATTTAAGGAAATAACAGGCAAGACTTTTCTAAAAATACACAAAGCCATTACAGCTTAGGGCTACAAATGTCAGTGAGCACCCAGGAAGGATAAATACAAAAAGCAAATTAACTGAACATAAAACACATTGAGATTCAACATACTGACTGCTGAAAAATTAAAGGTAAGTATAAAATTACAACGTCAGTCAGAGGAAAATATGAATCACATATAAAGAAAAAACAGAATTATTTTAAAAGGTGTGCCATCTAGAATGACAAAAGCAGGAAGATAATGGAAAACATATATTTAAAGTACCTAAAGATAAAAATACTTTACAGAATTCAATATCCACTGAAAACAACTTTCAAATTTAAAAACAAAAAAGGATATTTTAGTAAAATTAACACACTCAAAAAATAATTTTTTCTAGCAACCGTGTATTTTAAAAATTATCTAGGAAGGAATGTGATAACAGGATAGTTGTTTCTAAACATAGATATAAATTATGTTAAAAATGTAAAACTGAAGGTAAATTTGATTTGTAAAATTTTAATGGCTTTAAAAATAATTGCATAAAACAAAACTAGGTTGATGAATTATTGGGTTTGAAAAATTTATAAAAGTAAAATTTATGTAAGAAAAATAAAAAGGGAAACGAGAATTGGATTTCTACTATTTTACAGTTTTAATGTTCTAAGTTATGTAATATTTTATATTAGGCAGAATGTGATAAAGTAAATATGCATATAATATTCCCCAGCTCAACTTCTAAAAAGAGAGAAACAATTACAAAGATAAGGGATTAAGTAAGGATATCACTATGGTCACAAACAAATATTAAAAAGATAGTAAGAGAATATTATAAACAACTTATAGTTGTTAACTTTGATAATTAGGGAAAATGTACTCTTTCATAAAAGCCCACATCAGAAGAAATTTGTTACTCATTTAGTAATATGTTTCTGAAAGAAGTTGAATTTTTCCTAAAATCCTCCCAAATGAAAAAAAAATCTCAAACTGTTTTCCAAATGTGAAAATATCTCCTTTCCCTCAGACTGGAATGTGTTCAGAGTACTGTGTGAAACATCTTCAACCATCCAGAAGTTGGCAACATCTTGGGATGTAGTAGACCAAAAACATAGAAGAAACATGGATTCCAGGCTTAACTCAAAGAAAAGGAACAATTTCAAGGCCTAGTCATCTAAAACTTGCACTATTATACCAGTCATGAATGATGATACTTACCCTTATATTGAGCCACTCTTTTTCTGAAGTCCTTTCTTACACCAGCCAGCCTGTATCTAACCAATACAAGTCCTCTCCCCAGCCCAATCACATCACCTAGCAAATCACTCTTCCTTTACAGAATTCTTTCTTTCTGTAAGTAAGACTGTATATGTATGTTTGTGAACATTTTGCAGCTACCTCAAAAATTACACTGTCTTTTATTAGCAGTTCCAGTGAAGTCTGCCAGCAACATAACCCTCTCAAAATCTGTCTGGTAATACTTTTTAACGTAATAATATAAGGTATTATATCTTTTCAACTCTGATAATAGTGGCATTCTGTTTTAGATAAGTGTCATATGATAAAGTAGTGACAAAAAATGTGAGCTCTAAAGTCAGTCAGAGGTTGAAATTTGAGCTTGTCCTTGAACCTGTTGACTGACCATGAACAATCTAGAAAATATCTCTGTGTCCCAGTGTCATCTGTAAACTTCATGTATTCAGTACACTTATTAATGCACTCTACTAGGTGTTGATAATGTAGATGTGAACATTATTGGCAAAAATCTTGTAAACTGAAGGCTTTCAATGTGGAGAAAAACAGAAAAGAAAGAAAAGGCATAAGAAAAATATATATAATGTTATATCTGGATAAATTTAAATAGGTTTTAAGAGATGGTCTTAAGAGAAAGAGCATGAGAAAATCCCATACAATTATCTTAGGAAAAGGATTTCAGGAAGAAGGGAAAATACAAATATTCCAGGCATCAGACCTAATGTGATAGGGAAGAGTGAGGAAGTCAGTGTGGCCACTATGACATGAGCATGATAGAAAAAAGGTAAAGAATGAGTTCACGGAAGTTAGAAATAGTAGCAAGATCAGGTGGATCTATAGGTTCCAGTAAAAATATTGTTTTTTACACTTAACATGAATGGAATCCTTGTAGGCGTTTTGAAGAAATGTGACATGATAGACCCTACATTTTAATAACATCACTCTGGTCTCTTCAATGAGATAGACTCAAGGGGGATTAGGCAGAAAACAGGGAGACCATCTAAAAGCTGTGGCAATCATTTAAAGATTGAGATGATGGTTCTTTTGGCCAGAGTGGTAACCGAAGGGATGTTGAAAAATATTCACATTCCAAATACATTCTTTGCTTAGAATCAGTATGATATGCTGATAGATTCTATGTTAGGTGTGTGAGAAATTGCCAAGTTGAATCTTAAGTCTTTGCCTGAACAAGTAGGAGGATAGTTTTCCATTACCTGAGATTAAATTTTAGATTTTGCAAGTATTTAACTTAGAGATATCTTGTCTAGAAACACTAAGTTAATTATGTATATAAATCATTTTTAATATTGTCTAGAACACAGTAGTTACTTAGTGAATATAATCTGGTTTTACCATTATTATATAACATGAGTCATTTGCAAACAAAAACTAATGTTCATATTTTAGATGTCCTATTCCAGTCTTTTTTCTCTTAGCATTTTTAAGTAGTTAAAACTTTACAATACATAGAAATTTGTCATACCACCATGAAGAAAAAGATTTTGTGATAAAGTTATTTCAGATCTTATCTTATATAAAGTATGATATGTACTTACTTAATTGATCAAAGAATGGACAATGTAACTGGTCTAGTGTTTTCACATTCTTCAAAGCTTATATCATATTTATTTAATAGCATCATACATATTTTCAAGAATATAAGATTACAGGGTAGGCCTAATTTAATGAAAACATAAGCAATTCCTGAATTTATTACTGTCTGAAAAATTAGAAAATTCTGTTGACAATCTTTGTCAACAAAAAGCAAACACATATATTTTCTAAATCATAGAAATGTACATAAATGAAGACAAGTCCAGCACAATTCATAAAGAAGACCAGAAAATATACAGGGCCTATAAATATAAGAAAAGACACAATGTCTGTACAAGATGAGAAATTAGTTTAAAATGCATGTTATTTAAAAAAATGCTTATCAAGCACATAGCTAAGTGCAAACCAAACCAAAAGAAATTGTAATAAATATACACTTTAGACAACATATCAGAGAAAAATAAATCTTAATAAAGTAATTTATAAGGATAGTATTTATGCTAAGATAAAAAAGGTATATGAATTAAGGATGTAGAGGAAAATAATGCACTTTTAAATTATTTGAAAAAGTTAGTAAACTGTGATGAAGTTGAGAGGATTCACTAAAATTTTAATCCTAAAATAAGGTTGAACTTTATTTTAATATTTCAAAAATCATGTAAAGACTTCTGGGAAAATGGCACCAAAGCAGGTAAGAAAAGTCTTCCGTCTCATAAAAAAAAAACAGAGAGAAGGCAGGGACCTATCTAAAGGATGCTGATTTGGATATATATAGAATGGGAAGGTGCTCTGCATCATCTAGAACAGTACTGGAAAGATAAAGAAAACTGTGAGTTGCTTGCCCCTGTGGCTGCAAATGACACCTATATCCCACACTCAGGGCAGCCAACTGGGAGGAGGCATTCCCAGGGAACAAAGTGAAAAATGGATTTTTTTGTGGTGAATTTGGTTTTTGAGCTCCCTTTGAATCTCAGAAGGGACCCTAACCCAACAGGAATAGGTGATGGGTACATGCTCAGGCAGGCTATCATGCCCAGGCACCAGGAGAGAGAAAGGATTATAAAAGGGATGGGACAGATGTCTAATCAGCAGGACTCTAGCAAACTGTAGTCTTCAATGCCTGGGAGAAAAGGGGCAGATAGCTTTCTGAAGGCAAAACAACTGGAGACAATTTGGCTCAGTGGAGGAATTCCCATTTTGCATACATGAGGCCCCTAGTTTAATTCCACAGTCTGGGTTATCAGACATCCAGCTAACACCTTATGA